>JAQIWX010001405.1:0-10411 GCA_034696785.1 Lepidocyrtus cyaneus
AAAAACAAAACAAAAAAAAGTTAAACCGTCCCCCAAAACAATCTCTCAATTTCAATTTCTCCTCCTTCCATCCTCCTCCCTGTCGCTTCTCATCATTCACAAAAATACATAAAGTTTAAAAAAAAATCCTTCTTCTTCCTCAGATAAAAAAAAAAAAATGATGACTAAAAATCAATAAAAAGCTGGTGAGCTTGTTAAAATGATAATAATATGACGATGATGATGATGATTGTTTTTATGAACAAAAGGGGAAAACATTTATACTTTTTTGACGTCTTCACTCGCTTTTTTTTAATATCATCATTATTTCGAACAAGATGAAAAGCTTTTTTTTAAACGTACGGGAGGAGGAGGATGATGATGATGATGATGAATTGGAAAATAGGTTCAGTTTCAGTTATAGTTAAGTTGTTTAGTTGTTTGTTTTATGAGTTGTGTTGTTGTTACACATTACTTATTTTATTTGCTTTTTAACATCATTCATGATTTCTGATTCCTTGTCCATTTCACATTTCAGCCCATCTCACGTTTTTTTATTCACTGTTTTCCCATAAGGGGGGATAAAATTATATATAAATAGAGATGTGCTTTCATCCATCCATCCAAGTGAAGTGACATGGTCCTCTGCAGTACCATTCACCACCACCGTTGTTGCTAAATGTTTGCTTAATTTTTTTTTTCTTTCTGACAAAAAAAAATCTGTTCTGCCCATCGCATCGCCACCTGCATGATGCACCACCACCACCATAGATAAAGATAGATAACTTTATTCAAACATGAAGAAAGAGTCACACAAGAAGAAAAAGAGCAGCGTTGAAAGTTTTTTTTTAATGCAATTCAGCAGGATCGTTGAAGTGTTCAATTCTCTGTCTGTAATTGTGCGTTGAATGCAAGCCATTAAAAATGAAAAAACTTTTACTACCTTTGTTAAATTTGTTAGAAGATTATTTAAGCAAAAGAAGAAAAAACCAACTGCAAAACTTCCCCCCAATTTTTTTTTTATTATTATGATTTGGGTAGAAATGGGCATTAGATAAATGAGCGTGGTTTCTACCTCCTGTAACGATGAGTAATGGGAGGGGATTAACTATAAACAGGAGGATTTTTCATTTTTGTTTTCTAAAAACGGACGGTTTGAGACTCGAAATAGGTAATACTTCTTCATGTCCGCGTGTTGCCTGATGATTTTTGATAAAAAAAATTAAATTAATAATAATCATAAAATTTAGATTTTAATTTTAATTTTAATATGCAGTAAGTGGCTAGCCACGTATGGATTGGTACTACTAGGAAAGGGATGAAAGTGAAAGATGTCTCGGTTAAAATTAAAAAAAAAATAATAGCATTAATAATAAAGGAACAGGACAAGAGCTGTTTTTTGTAACCGTGTTATAAAATTGAAAGTTGGCAAAAGACATAAATAAAGCTACATGGCAGGGGTAGGTGTGGGAAAAATAAAACATCTTATATCATGTCCTAACTTGACAGATGAGCCGGTTAATACATATTTTTAGACAGTCCCTTGTTTTCCCATTCACAAAAAAAAAGAAGTATTTAATTTAGGATATAGAAAATGTCCCAGTTATATTTTATTTTACCCGGCGGAATCAGTAATTTTCGTATTTTAGTTTCGGCCCATCTGTGATTTCGAAAAAAGAGGCTTGATGGCTGACTGGTTTTCATATTTGTCATCTGGATCTCATGTTCGATTCCCATTTCAGAAGCAGCTCTGAGAAATTTAAAAAACGTAATTGGAATTGGGAGTTTTATGGCAAAAAAAGGAAATCATACAATTTCAGTGGTCAGCTTTCCATTTTGAGGGATGTCGATAAGGCTACCTCCTTTTTAATGTTTCTAACGACAAGTTGGATCATGCAATCACAGTTCACTCCTAAATTTAGCTAGTTGGTTTGGTCCTGTCATACAAAAAGACAAGAATCGCAATGCAATCGACTATATTCGCAAAGAGCAATAATCTACGACGATGTGCCAATAATGGCATGTCATAAATCAGTTGACAACCCAGCCTAGTAGTTAACTAACATCATCTCTAACCATCCATTTTCTTCTTAAGATTCTGTTGTTCTCCCTCCACTTGATGTTTATTTTTGGCGTTTTTTTATTAGTAGATTATAGCACTTCTGCTCATATTAATTAAAAGAAAATGAGCCACTGAGCCAGCCCATGACTATGACAGCCAGGCTGGGGCTGGGATGATGATGGGAACTGTTTTAGCGTGAAAGTGGAAGTCATAAAACGACGAGATATGGATGGATGGATGGATGGGAGCAACAACAGAACAAAACGGAATATAAAGCGCAAATAATTTTTTTTTGCCAATTTCGTTGTGCAATAAAATAAAGTAAGGAATGAGCAGACGAAGATAATTTAGGTCTACTGCCGTAACGTAATATAGCTTGGGTATTAAAACCGTTTCCTGAAGGCACATAACGCAGCGTAGTTAGCTCAGTGTATCTCTATCCCAGTCAGTTTTTTAATCTATCTATCTATATTTATATAATGAATGCAAATAGTAAAAAAAGAGTAGGGGAGGAAGGTGTGCTGCTGACTGATTGTTATACTTATTTTTGGTGCATGCATTATAGTTATATAGTAATAGAAAAGTTGACGACGACGATGATAACGATGATGATAACTTTTCATGCAAATTACTTTCTGGCTCGTTAAATCAGCCAAACTTTCGTTTTACTTGCCAGCCCCAACGTAAACCCAATCCATGTATGAATTATATTTATTTGCGAAAAGGCGTTTTCGTGTTAAAAAACGTTGATGCGGTCCCACGGTTCAGTCAGACTGACTCATATATTTTTGTTATGCGGTTACCTGGTTATTGAAGTCGAAGTAAATTATGTTATGTTCATATTTGTTTATTTATGCTTAAATGCATGTATAATTGTTCATCCTTGGCTTAATCTTTGCACTGAGCTGCAGTGTTGCGAAATCCGAAGTGCAAAAAAAAAATAAAATTCATGCTTGAAAGAAAAGGGCTAGTTAGTTAGTACAGTAGTTGAATGTGCATCAAGCAAGCATGCAAGATAATCGGAAGGATGAAGGAAATAGCATCTCGATCTGATTCTGATTCGAGTGAAGAATTCTGATAAATTTTTGCAAGCAGACATCATCATTAATATCAGGGGATAATTAAAGATTAAATAGAGTATGCAAGGTTCTTTCTTTTGTGTGGCCAAATGGCTATGGCCAAATATATGAAGTTGCGTTATAACTTATTTACAAAATAATATGAAATAGGGTTAAAAATTGCTAGATCATTATGCAATCATTTTATTTGATGATTCATGTTTGTTTGCATATTTTTTTGTGTAGATTTATGTATGTATGTTAAAGTAAGTTTGGGATTAGGAGGGCAGTGGATTTAATTTAATCCTGTTTTTTTTTTGAATGTCTGATTTTTACAGAATTGAAGTTGAGCTGTCCACATTGTTGAGATAAGAAGAGAGCCGGCTACTACTGGCTACTGATGGAGTGATTTGGCTTAAGATCGAGAGAGGAAACAAAAATGAGTGCCATCAGTGATTTTAACAAAGTTTGGATCCAAAAGTTTCCCGGAAGTGAGCTCCCCCCAGCTTGGGAGGAAGATGTCAAGAACAACTTGGCCCAGCATAAGAAGCGCGTCAAGGAGCTCCAGGATGAGCTGAAGCAGGAGGAGATCTACGTCCAGTTCCTGGAGGGCTTACTCGATGAGGTTGAGAAGCGGAAGAAGGACTCCTCCAGAGATGGGGACGGGCTGGGCAAGAAGGGAGGACAAGGCAATGGGGAAACTCAAGAGAAGGATATTGCGGACGTGATCAAGAACACGGTGGAGCGGAGGTCCCACTTTTCCGGAGATAACAGTATCTCTCCCACAGCGGATGATGGCGGGCATGACGCCATCATCACCTCCACCACCACAGACGAGTATGAGCACCAAAAGAATGGGGAGCATCTCAAGAAGGATCGCTCAACCCACAGTTTGGACTCTGTCGGTGTGGCGGACGACATTGGTGGGAACATGAAGACCTCGGATGACTCCCTCTCAACGGATATGCGAGGGACGGAGGACGACGCCAGCGGGGAGGACAACACGGATGACTCCAAGGATCATTTCGTGACGGTGATTGAGGTGAACGGATTTGAGAAGGAGAAGGCGGCTGCGCTCGCTCAGTCCAAGTCAAATGGGAATAGACTGAAGAAGGTCCCTCCTCGTCCCCCTCCCAAAGTATTCAAGAGGCCGGAAACTTCTTCGACATCCGGAAGTGGTCCGAGGCCGGTCTCTGAGCCAGCCGCTGGGAGTGAGGATCGGAAAAGTCTGTTCGAAAAACTGGAGATCTCGGCCAAGCCCAATAATAAGGATGTGAATGGAGGAGGGGGCGGGGGAAAACGGGACCGTCCGGTGGTCTTCGACTCCAAAAGTTCCAACCAAGTAGCCAATACTACCAACAACGGGAACAATAATGAGAGCAACAGCAGCAGTAATAATAGCTCCATGTCCTCCAACTCCTCCAACTCCAAGGAGAATGCTGCAAACAACTTGAACGTTTTCCAGAGGGGTCAGCCCGTCAAGAAGTTTGAGGGGAGTAAGATGCCGCTCCCTCCCCCAACAACAAATAATCATCATCATCAAGAGGCTGCTGACAAAGACACGAATAAAAATAACCGGAAGAGCTCCTCCAAGCTGCTACCCCCCTCCCAACAAGACTCATCCCCAAAATCATCCTCCGCATCTCAACCCAGTTCAAATAACTCCAACTCCTCGGGGGAAAAACCTCCCACCCAAGTGAGATCCAAGGTGTTCGACCTGGTCTCCAAAATGGAGTCCAGCAGGGCTCCTCCCGTCCCTTCCAAGGGAAACAATGATCCCCTCACCCCGAAGCGCTCATTCCGGAAGAAGATCCAGGATCCCCTGTACTGCACCGCTCATGACGCCGTCATGGCGGACTACATCGACCCCCTCGATGTGGAGTATGAAGGGGTCACCGACCAGATTTACGACTGCCCACCCGCCGAATCTCCGGAGCATGTCAGTAGCAGCCTGGATAGAAATAATAAGAAGGACTCCAAAACCAGTACCATGGAAAGTCAGACAAGTTGCAAGAGTGGTGGTGGCGGTGGTCTGGAGACTGTTGACACAGATAACGAGCCCATGTACGACACCGTCGCTCCCGACCAAGATGACGACTACGTTGTCCTCCTCGAGGAGAAAGAGAAACAACAGAAAAGTGTGTCTTCCACCAACAACTCCTTATCCAAGAAGGAACAGCCCACTTCCGCGCCGAGGAAGCATCATCAGCAGCAGCGGGAAAGTGACTACGCCAACACCCCAGCCAATAATGATGCCGCGGCGACAATTAAATCACAAACGTCAGTCATCTCTGGCCACAGCATTAACACCACCACGAGCTCGGGGACGACCTCAGATAATGATGGGATTACAGGAAGTCCTCTGCCGCAGGATGGTGGTCACGGGGAGCAACAGTCAGCCAAAAGCTCGTCATCAAATTATGTCAATATTGACTATTTTCTGGGGTACGTTAACATAAACATCTCATATATCATTCATGATGATGATGATACATGGCTGTGGCTTTTTTTATTTCATGGAAAATATTTACTCATTCTTGTCATTGTCATCGTCATCTAAATATTTATACAGTAGTTTTGTTGTTATCAGACGTGACTTGAATTTTTTTTTTATTGTTAGTTCAGTTCAATTGTAGGCTTCCGCAAAAACAAAAAGTAACATAGGTATACATTCATTTTTGACTTCGCAGTTCTGTTGAGCTGAGCTCATTTGTTTTTTTGTCTCTGTCCTTAATAAACTAAAATGTTCACTGCCAATTCCATCTACTTCTTCCAAAATGAGGAGAAGGAGTTTAGTTGTGTCTTTAGGAGATATAGGTAGCAGTTAAATTATTTTACGTTGGAAACATTAATTTAATTTTGTGTTGTTATTTTTTTTCTCTTTTCGTTCAATTCATTCAACAGGAGGAAAACGAAGCGGAAGGACTCTCGAGCCTCTGGAGAGTCTGAGGACGACGAGCCAGTACTTCTGCGAGCCATTTCCTTTGACCAAGATGGGGAGAGCCATGACGGGGTTGAGGGGGATGGGATGCTGGATGGGAATGTGGAGGTGTTTGATATAGACTCAGGTACGGCAATTTAGCCAAATTCTCAAAAAAATTAAAACTAACTAATAAGTAATAATTATTAATTAATATTCACTTATTTTGTAGGGGTATATGGAAGCTCCGTTGATTCCGCTGCCTTCGGCGGTGCCTCCAAGAACAGTTCGTTGGGAAGGGATCCCCACGGGGACACGCCAACCATGAGCGCCGCGGACCAGGAGAAGTTTGCTACATTTCGGACCATGATTTCCAATATCGCGGAGAGTGAAAGTGGCTATGTGGAAGCGCTCAACGTTATGCTCCAGTATATGAAGGCCCTCAAAGCAACCCTCGCCACTTCCAAGCCGGTCCTGTCCACGGACGAGTTTAATATCATTTTCTACCGGATTCCGGAGCTGTTGACTATTCACCAGAAGTTCCTCACCGGGCTGCAGCAGAAAGGGTCCAAGACGTCGGTGGGGAAGCATTTTGAAAACTTGGTAAAAAAAATAATCACTATTTTTCCTCATTATTATTAACTGGGTTACAAATGGTTTGGTTTTTTTTAATTGAAGATTTTTGGTAATTAAAATATTATTCACAGGCGAAGGAAATCGACGTGTATGGTGCGTTCCTCCAGAACTACCCCCGTGCCCGGGATACAGTCCAGAAGTGCAGTCAGAGTAACGGAGACTTTGCTGAAATCACGAGAAGTATTCGCCTAAGATCTCTAAACAAAAACCAGGCTGTCTCCTTGGAGCAACTGTTGTTCAGCCCGGTCTCCAGACTCCAGAAAAATATTGAAATCATTCAGGTATAACCCATTCACCTGATTTAATTTAACATCCACGCATACTTTACGGATTTAACAAGTATTTATCTGGACTTTGCTTTACAGGATTTGCTAAAGTTTTTACCGGAAAGCCATCAGGATTACAAGTATCTGAAGGCGGCGTTGCGGGAATTCCAGTCATTTCTGAATGATTTTGATTTCAAGATGGTCCAACCCGAACAACTCTACCAGGTATAGTATAGTAATTCATCAAGTCATTGTCATCAAGGAATTAAGTCATTGTTTGACGTATTCAGTTCTACATCGTATGTATTTATGTTTAATTATTTATCGAACTTTACTATTTTTTGTTGTAGGGTCACGACCGTAGTCCAAGGCATCTTGTCAAGAATTCCTTTATCGTGGAACTGTCCGAAGGGCAACGAAAATTAAGACATTTGTTTCTATTCAATGATGTTCTAGTCTGTGCCAAGTACAAAGTAAGTAAAAATATTCTTAATTGGGGCACCGTCTTCCAATAATTTGTTTTACATATTATAATTATAATAATTTCTTGCTTTCTTGATCTTTTTAGGCATCGGGAAGAAATGAGAAATTCACTTTTGAGCTCAAATGGTACATTCCAGTGATGGATTGCATGGTTGTGGAAGAGTGCTCCGAGCCCCGTGAATCAGCTCCTATCAACTTGGTCGCTTTACGCTCTCAGGCATCCACCGTGAGGGATCAAATCAAAAGGCAGTCTAGTCGAGATGACCCAAAGGTAGTAAAAAATAATTTTTATATTTTGTTTTATGATCAACCTAAAATTAGACTGATGGCTAATTGTCTTGTTTGGTTAATTAATCTACAGAAATCCAAAGCTGAAAAACAGCGGAAGAAACTGGCAGAGTTGGAGGCACAGCTTGTGCTCGCCTCTCCCAACCTCGTCTTCAAAGTCAAGGCTGGAAATGGACGTGCTTACACATTTTTCTTGTCTTCGGAGTATGAGCGGAGTCAGTGGGTGGATGCCATTGACGCTTTGAAGGTATTGAATTAAAATATGTATATTTAAAGAAGTAAATAAAGTTATTGTTATTTGTAAATAAATATTTAACGTTTTTATTTATTTTTGTTTCCTTTTTAGGCAAGCCAGTCAGCTTCCGGTGCCCAGCTAAGCATGCACGAGTTGCAGTCCTGGCTCACATCCTGTAGGAAACATCTGAAGACCAACATGGGCTCATTTTTGTTGAGGACTGGGCGGGATGAGAACCTTCTTGTTGGAGACTTCTACGTACTGATTGGCCAGCTTAAAGGAATTCTTAGACCAGCTGGTGAGTTCATGCTTAAGTTGACTTCTCAATTGTAGAAATGGACTAACGAAATGTGTGATGGAATGACTTTTTTAATATTACATTTTATTTTTTCATTTTAGATTTGTACATTTGCGTGGAAGTTGACTCTTACGGCCACTTCTTCAGGAAAGCGAAAACCAAAATGATTTGCGAGAGCACCACGCCCAACTGGAATCAAGATTTTATTATTGAACTGGAGGGGGCGCAAAATCTTCGGATTTTGGTGTATGAAGAGCACCCACGACAAGGCACTCTTATCAGGGCTAAAACCACAATCGAGGTACAGATCATATCCTGCAGTTACTGTTACTCCAACGACTAATTTAAACAAAAACGTGAATGTACTTACTTATAAATTGTTAAATTTTGCTTTTTTCTTCATTTTAGTTAAATCGAACTTGGTTAACTTCCACCAAAGTTGAGCGGAAAGTGGAGTTGCAAGACTATGTGCTTACCATGAAGACTAAGTTTGTCCCTTCGGAACAGACCATTCGGCGTGTGCCCACTGCGAAACCGTCGGGATTGTTTGGTGCCAAAATTACCCAAGTTTGCAAGTATGGCTGCAGAAAGATATACCTAAACAGATAAATCATAAATAGATATGCCTGCTAGAGGTTCATTCAGTAATGCCAAGTTATGTAATCAATATCTTTTGCTTATATTTTGTAGACGAGAAAAGCGACAGATCCCGTTCATCCTCACCAGTTGTGTTCGCGAGGCGGAGCGAAGGGGTATCAACGAAGTTGGGATATATCGAGTATCCGGCTCTGCATCGGACGTCTCCAAACTGAAGAAAGCATTCGAGACAAGTACTAATCCCATAGTCAATTGAATTGTTGTTCTGAATTAATTGTTTGATGATTTTATAATAGTGTATTAATTATTATTCTTTTTTGCTACTTATGAAGATTCTTATGAGGCCGAGCAACTACTGAAAGAAGTGGATATTCACTCCGTCACCGGAACGCTGAAACTATACTTGAGGGAGCTTCCCGAGGCACTATTCACGGACGACTTGTATCCCAAGTTCTTCGAAGCGTTTAATATCACGGATCCGGAGATCCGAAAAAACATGCTCCGCCAGCTGTTCTCCACCCTCCCCACGCTGAACCAACATATCATAGAATTCCTCCTTGACCATATGCTCCGGTATTGTGAATAATAATATAATTAATCATTAGCTTCCGTTAACTAACTAACAAAATAACCTTAAATGTCATCGTCATCACTAACGCAAATTGTCAATGTTGTTTGTTCTCTCCAGGGTCATTCTTCATGAAGACCATAACAAAATGTCGCTCCACAACTTGGCCACAGTGTTCGGGCCGACGCTACTCCGTCCTGGCGCTAGGAACGAGAGCGCCAGCAACCTAGATCTACTCGCGGCAGGGACGGTGGACGTTATGGCGCAAGCGGGAATCCTGTACATTTTCCTCTCATGCCGTCGCAACAATGAACTACTCCAACTACCTCCTGTGTAGCCCCAGCCTCCCTCTCAAAAAACAAAAATAACTGACCACTCCACAGCAAAGTAAATTCCTCTTCCTTACCTTAACAGTTAATTAGCAGCTATGTCTACATAAATCTTCCCGTATTAGCTTCTTGTGTTGTTCCCGCCCAGTTTTAACTTTTAAAGCCATAATGTGGAAACTTAGTAATTAAACTTGTGTAATTATTTTTTCTAAGTTTTGTATGTGTATTATATCTGAATTGTGGTTTCAAGAGTTCAGATGATACGTTTTAGTCTCAGCGTTAGCGTTGTTAGCTCCTCCTCTAAGTCATATGTCTCTGATAGTATTACAATCCTAATTTTTATCAAACTGTAATTACCACCTCATCTTGAATTGTTTACGATAAGTACTTAACTAGAATGCAAGTTGATTATGTGTGTAGATTATCCCTTTTCCAATTTAGCTATAAAAAATAAATCGTGTGGATTTTATAAACACTTTGGAAAATGCTGTATTCGCCTCTACCTACTCTAGTATTAAATGGAGCTCAACTTTAACGTTTTTTAAAACGGATTTTTTATTGTAAGAAGGGCTTTGTTGTTCCGCTTTTTGTTCCCTTCATACAAGTTATGTATGACTATGACCTATGAGACTACGAGAACTTAACTACTGTACAAATCAAATCGCGTGAATGGACCAGCTATATATTCTTTG
>JAQIWX010001406.1:0-10404 GCA_034696785.1 Lepidocyrtus cyaneus
GGTATTTACAGTGGGCTTCGCCGAAGCTATACTGCATATGGAAAATAAACGAAATAATTCGAATTTATTAAGAAGATAAACAAAAAGGAAATAGGTGTGTTCATCTGTTAAACCCAAGTATTCCAATGGGGTTGCGTTAAATTTAAATTAGTTTCTGAATCGGAATTGCTTTCAGATTGTCTAGTATTTGGCTTTCTACAGAAATCAAAGCCAGCCAGTGAGGCTGTGATTGATACTTGGTACAATTCCTGTGAGAATGCATTTGCCGTTTGTCTCGGCCGACTTAAAGTGGGTGGGGGATACACCTACAGCAGACCTAATGTTAGACTCGAAAAATGATCTGATATTAATAAATCTAGGACCCTATTTTAAAACCGATACGAGAACCACCAGGGCCGCACTTTAACAAGACTGAATTAAAAATATTACAGGAAAGATGAGATCAAAGGTTTCTCTGAAAAGCGCACATTGCTTCATATGACAAAACCTCCGTCAAGTCCATTCCAGCTTCCTTATGGCTTACTTATGGAGCGACGGTAATTGCTCAAGTGTATTCATTTGCTATCATTTACTAAAATTGAATAGTTTAGTTCTCTTCTCTCTGCGAAATGAAAATTGTTCTACTTTGAATTTTTTAAAAATAAGTTTGAGGGATAAACAGGATATTACCAAATATTACCAAATATTTCTCGTGAAAAACTCCATAAGTTAACTTAATAAAATAAACAGGATCATTAAAATAACAGATGGAATGTTTTCGTTTTCATCCTCTGAAGACAATATTAGACTCAAAATTACCGTTTTCATTTGCTCTTTTAATGCAAATTCCAAACCATCTACCGTTTTTTTTTCTATAGGTGGATACATCGATTGTAGGTGAAAGTCCAAACGAGAAAACTTGCACAGCATCTTGTTTTAAGAAAAGCAATACTTTCATCATAATTTACATTCATTTCAAACTACGTTTCGTTTCATTTTCGTAAAGTTTTACTTGAGCATGGAGCATAGATTTTTCTAAAACGGTGACTTTAAATCATCCTGACCTAAAAGAGCCGGAGAAAGTTGCCCCACAACTTTTACGGCAGTTTTGACTCTGTGCGGTTTCACCTTGTCCCGAATTTTTAAGCCTTATCAGTTTGATTGCTTAACCAAAACCGGTGATTTACATAAATGAAAAGGGATGTACTTTCTTTAGGTGGGACCGAGTTAAAATGCGGGACTCAATTAAGCCCTGATTTATTGCATCATTTACGAAAAGATATGGCTGTCGAATCTCTCTATATGGTATTTTCTGAATTATGAAACCATGTTCTCATAGATTATAGGCATTACATATTTGATTATATAATTTTGAGTAATGCAAGTCATAGGTTTCCATTCCATTCAGCATTCCAAAATGTTTTATTGCTGTTGATGCCAATAACACTGGCCGGAGAGAGAAAGCCTTCCTATTGCATAAAAAGCAACTGACCTGGTTCAAGCCGATTGCGATCACGGCACGATTTCCTGCGGGCTCAAATCCAACCCATTCAATAATGCTGGGAGGCAGGTGCAAGCGTACCTACGTAATACACCCTTTCTCTGTTGTTTTTGTAATATTTCATTGCACTCTTGGTCCACCTGCATGGCCCAACCCGAGAGGAAAAAAAGGTTCAAGCTTTCTCTTTCTCCGGAAATCATGTCATGACGTATTGTATTTTTTCTAGCTGTATTTATGGATTTGGCTCACTGTCAAAGATATGTTTCATAACATGTTTGTTTATTCGTATCGGGATCTTTCAGACGTAGGTTGTGTGAGGGTGAGGTTGAGTAACAGAACCAAATCAGGCTCCTCGGAACAAGGATGGACCTTGTTTACATAAAGGTTTTAAAAGTTTCCTTTCTTTTTCAAAAAAAAGTGAAAGTAATGAAATATAAATTAGGGATCAAATTGGATTAGTTTCGTTTGCCCAGTAGTCCTTTTATTTTGTCCGTTTTTGTTTTTTAAACTGAAATATTTTGTCAATTTAAGTATTTAAGTCGTTCGATAGCCTTTCGAAGGCAGAGTAAAGGAAAAGGGCTTTCAATCAGTGAACATGTCGGTGATAATTGATCCCATACTTTGTATGGTTCTTAGTGGTGTCATGTTTTTCTGCAGCGGTTTTGCTACTTACGGCTGTTATCGCTGCTTTACTGATATGGGTAAGTCAACTAAAATATTTACGAATCCTATTTAAAATCCAGTTGATACTGACCTAGTTCTGACTAACTATCATTCTTTGATTCCATTTCTGTCCAGCAGAAGACGCGAGTAGGATTTCCCCTTCGGGAGTAAGCGACATTAGATTGATGAAGGAATCCAAGGAACGATATCGGTTGCGACTCTTTCGGCGACGGCAATCCACAGCATCATCGGATGCCACCATTTACTCTGTTCATAGCTCTGAAATTTGGAGTAAACAGTCCACCCCGAGGGGCTCATTCAGCCCATCTCCGAATTCATCTGCAGGGTTGATAAGAGGTAAACAGTTTTCTAAATTTTTATTATAAATGTGTTGCAAATATTTTGAATCTTAAATATCAAAATTGTTTATGCTAACACTAGCTAATCCAACAACATTCGTGAACCCAACTCAAATTCGAGGTTGGACGATACAGGAGGAGCAGGAACCTGAAGACGAATCCAATGACAGCAGAAGAAAATCAGCTCCAACATAATCATTCTGTTATAGACAATCATGCGAAAAAATATACGTATTTAAACATCAGCTTTAGATTGCAGATATTTTTCTTGGAGAAATGAAATAATAGATACGGTGCTTGTTGTTAGTGTTATATAATACTTCCCAAATGAACAAACATGCTACTTACGATAATCTACAATCCAGCTATGGACATGCTAAATCATATTTTTGATTGTCAAATATTTTTAGAGAATTATTAAATAATTTGAGCATAAAGTGGAATATCGTAAAGAATGTTATTTCAATGACGAAGTCTTTCCTTCATTGTCTGACATGGGAAAAATACGATGAGTAACTTGTAATTATATATTAAACACATAAAGCCTATGAAGTAAAGGAAAAGTAATATTTTTTACATTTTAGTTTTTGAACTTATGGTTAAATTCCCCTTTAAAATGTATATGGAATGTGCTTAGAATTATAAATTTGGGAAAAATTAGTTAATATATAATTAGCTGTATTTTAAGATGAGAAGAAAATCTCTGTGTGTTAAAGTACAGACTTTAATTTTCAAGTAGGCATATTATAACAATTAAGTAAATTCTACTTTATTAAAGCAAATAATTTTAAACTGAGATTCATAAAACGTTTCACAAAGCAGGTTACATTAACATGCAAAGTTGTTTCAGGTTTTATAAAAAAAACACAGTTTTCGAATCTTGTCGCTAGATTGCATACGCAACCGCCGTGAATTGGTGTGTGAATCTCAATTTATTTTACTTTCGTTGTAGCTGTCGTTTCAATTCAAGTACATACTGGTAATAAGGGTAGGAGCCCCATGAGTAATTTGGAAATGCTGAAATCCCTCTAACTGAATATTTTTCGAGCCATTGTCAACCGAACATTTGTCTCTTGAGTAAACGCATTTTGAACAAATCGATTGAGTATTTTGTAATCCATTGGCCTTCCATAGTCAGAAGATTATCAGGATTTGTTTTAAGCGGTGAATTCTAATATTGGAGTTTGATTGAAATGAAAATACCGCATAAAAATGAACTCAGTTATTAATCATAAGTTATGATGATGATTCATAACCATTCATACTTAAGAAATAATTTTTAATAGGGAAAGCAGTGAAATTGAAATTTTTAAATCATACACAAGTTTACTTACTTATACTCATACTTACATTCAAACTTACAAGTTTGCATCATAATAGTGTGGATTTTTTGTCTGTTTGTTCTCTCGCATAATCTATCTAATTCACTGAAGATTTCAAGTTTTAAATATGATGTTTTTCATTTTTGTCGCTTTTTCATCATTCGTAAAAGCAATCCAATGGTATCTGTGCAGTGTCCACCCGTACCAATGGACATGGCTATACCATATTTTAACTTCACATTTCAAACTATTTATTTACCTCCCACATACATACATACATACCTACTTTTTTAAATTCTCCCAATTTCCCCAGTCATCATACACTACTTCATTTCATTTTCCATTCCCTTCTCGAACATTCACCATCTGTTTTCCCTTTGCAAAATCACTACATCATCTCCGCATATTACACAAATGTATGTACATTACATCGCTGTTCCCAGTAACTTTCTTCTTTGGAAGAACATCATTACTGAGAAAATTGCGATATTGCGTGTTTCAATTCGCATACAGGGTTTATTTTCATCACCGAGGAATCTTGTACCAAGATTCAAACAATCCTCAGCTTAAAGTTAGTGTTAAGCTACTCCACACATCCACAGCTTATTCCACATGGCTTGGTTAATTACTGTAACCATTCATGTTTTAATATAATATTTCTTTGTTTTGAGTTCATATTGCAAACAAGCCGTGTTTTTTTCTTCAAAAATCGTTTTTCAAAGAAGCTGGCATCTCACGAGGAAAAAGTACGAAGTGAAATGGTAATGTTTTGAACTCAGCTACGAGGTTAGTAGCTGCCTTTTTATTTAAACCTATCTGGGGACAGGGAACTATATCGTGGACTTAAAAAAAATGTGTAGGATTTCCCTTCTTGATTATAATTCATTTTTTACTCCGTCCTTGTAGACGTCGCGCCGCACCGAGAGCAAATACATTGTTCGTATAACATAATAATCTATATTTTAGCTAATGTCCTGTCAACTCTCAAGCTATACTGCATTCCATGGGGGCGAGTTTCAGCCTGCCGTTGCTTTCCCCGAGTGGAATAATAAACAGTGCAGCAAAACAAACGTAAATCTTATTTTAAAAAATGGCACATATCTAGTACCTACGTAGAGTATATTTAATTTTTTTTCTTGTTGCATTAATTTTTGTTTTTCACAAATGAAGCATCTCAGCATATTTTGGATTTTTAATGTTATTAATCTACTGCTTTCACTTCCCTGCTGGGTGAATTATGAGTTGTAGTTGAACACGAACGTGGACCTGTCCTGATTTCCCCCCGTGGAATAAGCTATGTGAGGGTGTTGTTTGTTTGGACGTTTTTGCTGTTAGGCAGGTCCGTTGGATCTTGGATGGAAGAAAGTTGTTAGTTTTGGGGAGTGACTTTTGGGTGTTCAAGGAAGAGGAAGTAACCGTAGGTAAGTGAAAAAAGGGTCTGGAATATTAATAATGTTGAAGGCTGTGATATCAACATTAGCGTGAGAACAATGGAAACCCAAACTTCACTTCAAGCTATGCATATGCATGATTATGGAATCTGATTTGAGACTCATTAGCATATACCACTTAAGAAGGGACACGAGCAATAAAGTGCACTTTACTCGCATTAAATGAAAGGAATTTTAAGGAATGAAAAGAAAACATAAATTAATACACACGGGTAAAGCTCTCTTGACCATAGCCAAGTCTTTGACATCACTGAAGGTTGTGTTGTAGATGATTTTCCGTCCTAAGTCTCAAGATACCCCGACGAACCTTTTTAAGTCCAAAACACATTGGATCGGAACTTCTTGTATTAAAAATAGCGCATTTGAGAAGCAAAGAGAAAATGCAATAGCTTGAAGCAATATTAACTTCTCCATATTAACTCAGCAATTTGAACCCCCTCAAATTACGTAATGACATCGGTTGATCATTATGTCATTACTTGATTGCATAAAGTGTCGTCAGCAGAACATGGATTTATAAATACATGCATTAGTCCGTCATCATCGCACGAGCCAACGTTTTTTTTGCATGACCTTCGCCTTTCTGCTTTCTTTACGGAAGTATTGACAGAGTTCTTGAAGGGGTGGTTGAATTCTAGGCTCGATTTTCATCATCATCATCATCATCACCGCCTAAACAACAGCAAGTTTCATAAGTAGGCTCTAATGAACCAACCAAAACAAAACCAATCTATTAGTCACTATTGTGGTGCGGTGTAGCAGGCATTTGGCTGTCTCCTGGCCTTCAAAGATCTTTTGATTGATAAGTTCGTTAAAATATTGCCGTGCTTGGAGCTCATATGACAAGCTATAAAAAAGACGGCGTTTTCTGTGGAAAGAATAAGAATGCCTCATTTCATGCTAGGTTGAGGGGACTGTGAGTCATATAAAGTCAGTCATTAAACCTGAATTTTCTCTGAAATTTAAAACGAGATAACGTTTTCAAATCTCATTTTTTATGGCACTTGCTTTCCATGTTAATGTTTTTACAATGCATTGCTGAACTTTAATAGTCATAGCCAGAGTGATTCAACAGGAAGGGTCCAGAGAAAGGCGTTAAAAATTCAACAATTTTCAGTGGGCAGTAAGGAAGAATGCTTCTCTACTTGTACGCTTCTGAGAAGTCTGACTTTAAAAAAAGTTTCTTGCATAAATTATCTGATTTTTGCTAATTCTGGCTTACCTTAGTTATGAAAACATTTATGCAATAGCAAGCAGTCACAAGTTGGGGTAGGTAGGTATCTAATTGTATGTTCCTAAGCTTGTTTAATGACCTTCAACTCCATTTTCCGTGCATAATTTTTGTCGTGTTTTGTGGCGCGTAGTAGTGGGAGCTCGACATTTGTTTTTTAATCCAATTCAGCAAGCCACACTTTAATGCAAACTAAAATTTTCTGCTGTGCCCAGATATTTACAATGGCTAGTGACTAAAAATGACGAGGTATGAATGGAGTTAGTTACTGCGTACACACACATCGATTTTGTGCTTTTCCTTCCGACAATAATAATAATAATTAGGTAGCTAATATCAATTTGCATTTTTTCCAACTTGATAACATTAGCTTAGTATACCTTTGCCATTTTGCACAAGCGCATATTAAATGGTTTTAAAGTTTAAGCTAGCAAAATTAGTTATTATTTTGAAATCTTCACATTCCATGCTTCAGGCTCATAAAAGCAAAGGCCTGTAAGTATGAAAGAACATATCACAACAGTATTAAAAACGCAAAGAAAAATATATTTGACGTGCCTACATATTTGAATATTCGCCATTTAAAAAAATGAAATTATGGTTCCATGTGGGTGGTACTCCCAAAATAAAATCCCACTGCATGAGCAAAAACATGAATCGCGATGTTTACTGGTTTGATGGCATGGTCGGGGTAGGTATAGGTGAGCAATTTTTGCATGATTACTTCCTCTTGATTAAAATCATCCATATTTTTCAATCTCATTCTTATAAGGTTTAAGCGATAAATCTAGTCAAGACTCCTGGTTGGCAGTTCATATTTATATTTTAAATATTACCGAGCCAATCTAAAAATGAAGAAAAGAAAGAAAAAAAACTCGCGCTGGCTAGAATCGACAGGTAAAAGTCGTGACGCTATACACGAGAATGTCGTCATCGTTCATTCCAACTTCCGACCGACCATATAGCTTTAGTGTGTTGTAAATGGATTTTCGTTAAGTCATTGTTAATTATTCTGTGGGAATGGTTCCAAGAGCATTTATTACCTTGATTCCTGCAAAATAAACAGGAGCACACGGTAGACATGTCATGATGAATGAAAAAATTCCTTTCCCAGGTAATTTGTCACTGCGGAATTGATGACATTGCCGATTATAATGGGAATTTTTTGCTTTCGCAAAAAAAATACTTTGAAAAAGAAAAGAAAAACGGTACTAGACTAACCAACGACAACGCCATTTTCCCGTTTTCCTGAAAGAAAAAGGGCAAAGGTGAAAGAATGAATGAGAAAAAAATTGCGAGGGACACTCCCACCATCAGGTAAACACTAACTGAAATGGTCTGATCATTCCTAACGACTTACGATCATGTAATGTGCTACGCGGGTTATCATAATCAGTTTTGCTTTTCTTTATCGTTCATTTTGCCTTTGCCTCCGCTAAGGGTCTGCGTGATTTCAGGGAAAATCTAATAAAGCCTATTCCATCCTTTTTGCCCGTATTTCTCAAGTATTTGGCTCGAAACATCAATTAGGCCAGAACACAAACAAAATAACGTGCCTAAGTCAAATTGGTAGATTTTTTCTTCCAATTTTCGCCCTTTTGTTTTGATTTTTTCTGACACGAGAGGTTTCACTTTTTTGCCTGGCTTGGATAAAAAGAACAATAGAATAAAATATCACAATATTTCGTTAGAGCTGGAAGGGGTGTAATGCGGATTTGACCCGTCTCCTTTCTCCAGAAAATTTCCCTTTCACAGAGGTAGCTTCCTTATTGGAATCACATGAGTGAGGGCGATATAGATAGAGTGATTCATAATACGTAGACACATCACATCGACTCTGCGGACTATAGATAAGAAAAAACGCACGTTTCAAATAATGGTTTTCTTCGGGTTCACGCTATCTCCTCATTTGGCTAAACTCATTTACTTTCTCCATTTTTTTTACATTCGTTCTTGTTCTTGTCTTAAAGACTTTCACACGAGGGGAAAAATCCAATTTCAGATACTTCGTTTGAGTACAATCGCTCATTTCTTTTCTTATCCGAACACATCATCATCATCGTTTTCCCATTTGCCTGACAATAGAGGAAAATGCTGGGTGAAAGTAAGTCGAATTTTCTTTCTGTCGAATTTAGGCCAACCGTGTAGCCCATTCCATTACTTATAATATCCTGGTACAAAATATTCTTGATGGATGATGATGAAGTAACTGGGATTGAAAACGTCATAACCTCACACCTTCTTGGGACGTAAGGGCTTTCTAAATTATTTTTTCGTGTTCCCCCATTACTTCCACTTTATAATACTTCCCTGTTGTGTAACATATAAATGTAAATTGCCATTGTAAAATTTGGCTAAACAAATGTGACATAAAAATTGCCCCACTTCAAAACAAAAATTCATCCCGTCTCATATCATGATTCATGAATGAGGAAGCAATGAGAAATAACTACCTTCCCTTCCAGCTCCGTAATAAATGGATAAATCTAGTTTTATTTTCCTCTTACATAATAACAATGTTAACACCAAAGTGGTTATGAGCCGATGAGACAGGTATTAAGTGGAGGATGTGATGTTCTTAAAGTATATTGACCCCCTAGAACTGGACCTAAATTCCAGTCCCGCCAACGCGGAAGTTTTTTCCCTTTCTTAATTCAATGAAACATGTCAAAACATTCGAATAGTTTTAAAATGGCTCATTTGTACGTTTCCACCTCCTCTCTCAAGTGTAAATTTATGTTCATTCTTATAAATCGTACCTAAGCGGATACAAGACTTCCTATTCGAGAAATTGCATTGTACATTATTACTTACCTGGGGAAGGGAAACTTTGACCTGAGAAAGCAGCCATGTTTAGGTACTATCATTCAAGGAAATGTTCCAAAATATTGAGAGAAAAAACTGTAGTGCAGTGCAATGTTCACTTACAAGTATGTAAATCGTGCTTATATAATGTTACCCGATTACTGCTATTAAGATTGTAAAGTTTGATATCTGAGCTTCGGTTTACGAAAGGTTAAAGTAGGCACATGACTTAAGTTTATAGTCTTCAGGGAATTGCTGGAAATTAACGAAAATGTTGTTCAAAACAGTAATTTCCCCGTTCCTCAACCAGGGACACCGGGCAAACTTCCCTGTATATTTGAATAATAAACTGATCCTATTCTATTCTGATCTTGCAAAGCAGTGCAGTATTAAATATGCATATACATGCATACGATGATCAAACGAAAACGAACGAACGTGCATTACATGTTTTAAAAGCTATAAAAAACAGGAAAAAAATCCGAAGCATGCAAAATATTTTTTCATGTACCAAGCAGTGCCACAAATGCTAGCGCATACCATTGTGGAAATTTTAATCCTTTTCCAGTGGGCTTCCGTAATCTTGTCCAGTTCCTTGTTAGGTAACAACTTACAACATAATAAAAAGCTTTATATTTTCGGGGAACGTGGCACGTTCATTCGGAGAAAGAAAAATTCAACGAATTCCTTCATTACAATACAAAGCCCTACCAGCCAACTTAACCAAGCATACATATTTCATTTTTATATGCATACCTACCCATTTTTTCTTTAACATCCGGAAAAATCTGAAACAAAATTATATTGCACTCGCCCCCCGCAAAAAAAACTTCTGATATGAGTATGAGTAATAATTCTAAACTGAACAATGAAATATGCATATGCGGCATACTCTGTACTTACGATTAGGTAAGTAATACCAATGCTTTGTAGGTATGGACGCTTTGCATTCATTTGTTTTGTTATGCATATCACCACCAACAGAAACCCATTAAATGTTTTTGCAGTGAAAGAACAATTTTTTTCTCTCAACTTTCTCAGCTTTTCCCGTACTGGAAGGAGGAAACAAAGGAAAAGCAAAGTGAAGCATGTC
>JAQIWX010001407.1:0-10403 GCA_034696785.1 Lepidocyrtus cyaneus
CGAACTTCAATAATTTTATTGATTATGTCAGGTTGAGTCCTGAATGACTCGAACCTTTTCTAATTTTTGAATCGTCCCAAAAATGAACAGGGTGAAACTGGGATGAAGAAAGGAGGAAAACGAGGAAAATATGTAAATTGTAGTATTTTGAAATCTGAAATTTGAATCCAATCAAATCGGCATTCGTTTGCCCTGGTCCAACTGAATTCATGCAAACGAGAAACCGAATTTTGAAAATTATGCAAATAAATATTATGAAAGAAAGTAGCTAAAACGTTTGCATAGCATATTTATTTGAATATTAATGCTTTCACCTGAGCTGAGCAGGGAAGACAGTTGGACTTCACGAAGAAGTCTCTGACCAGTTTTCAAATAATTTTTAATGATGAATGGAGGCATTCCCTCCAAAAAAATAATCAATGATCTAATGATGGAGTTGGAGTTACTTAATTTATTTTTTTGAAAAGGAATTTCAGTGTTTATTTATTTAAAAGTCAAAAGGTTCCATATATAAATGCGTGTTACAATTAACTTCAGTCCAGAGATTCATCTACTCACCACAGTCACTCCTCTTTGTTCTATATCTTATCTTCTAAATTATGAACCACTCACTACATTCAGGCAGTCCAAGAATGTAAAGCTGCATTTTTTTAAATAATAAAATGCATCATCAATTTAATTATTATTTATTTTTTTCATTCAGTATATTTGTAATATTGTTTGTAATAATTCTTATCAGTATTATTATTGGCTAAGAAATGCAATTGCTGTTCATTGTTATCTAATAAAATTCTTAAATGGTACTATATTTTAATGAGTAGCACACAAAAAAATTGTCGGGTTTATTTATAACTAAAAAAATGATAAATGAGCATGTCAAAAAAAACGCAATATGGAGGAAATAAGGATGAGTATTTTGTTTTCAATCTTAGTTTATGCCCTAACACATAAAAAAGGAAGTTGGAAATTTTAGATAACAACACTATTATTTATTTTATGTTTATGACCCCTTTTGAATATGGTTGACAAAGGTGGATAATTATAAAGCTAATTATGCACCGTGATGGTTAGCGCCAGCAGTTTTTTAGTTAGCTGAGCAACGTCCTTGGTTCTGAAGACACCATTCGGGTTGGAGACGATCAGCGCTGATGCCACGCTTGACAAGACGCTCACGATGGTGGATAAGACGATCGGCGGCATCCCTCCAGGATGAGAACGGATTGGCCCAGAGACGCTCGGCGAGAGCGGCACCTCTTGGCCAGACCTTGGCTTCAAGACCCATCTCATCGACTTGTTCGGACCAGAGGGAAGCTTCTCCACCGATGATTTGGCCGGGCTGGAGGTCGATCTCTTCTGTGGTGTTGAGCTGGGCGATGACACGGAGTGGATTGTTGTCGTAGACTCGTTGCCAAGTTTTGTAGCCTCCGCAGGATCCGCGACCTTCTCCCATCTAATCATAAGATAAGATAAAATTGGGATTGAGTGGAAATATTCGGATATCTTATATTGCCCCAATTTAGTTGGAACTTATGTTATAATTGATTAAAAACCTACCCAGTCTCCGAATCCACAATCGAATTGCCAGGAATCCCTGTTGGCGAAGATGACACGATATCCCTTATCCAAAATGGCAGCCAATGACCTGTCCCTTCCACTGTTACGGAATGTGACGATGTATCTTTCCGGATCCAAAATGTTTTCAATGTTCTCCTGGACGAGCAAGTTGGAAGCCCAGACAATGGGGGTGAGCTCGGTTCCTCTGGCGGCACGGACCAACTCAACGTAGGCACGTCTTTGGAAGGTAGCCCAGAGTTGGAGGAACTCCCGCTCGGTTCTGTTTCGCCGTTGGGCAGCCAAAAAGTCAGTGATCTCTTTGCTGCTGTTCCAGCAGTTGAAGTTGACATCGTCACCTCCCATGTGGAAAGCATCCGTATCGAAAACTCCGAGGAGATCCCTGTACAATTTTCCGAGGACGAGGTAGGTCTGTTCGTTGACGGGGTTGAGTTGACCGCATGGGGGCTCGCTACAGAATTGGTTCCATGGTTCGGCATTGACGCAGACGGCCATTGGTCCTCCGGAGGTGACTGAGACTGGAGCGGGTTGGATGGTGTTGGGTCCGGGTTGAACAGCGTTGCTACGTTCGAGTCCTTGCCATCCTCCACTGATGTGGGAGGGAGCATCCAATTCAGGAATGACTCGGACACCTCTGCAAGTGCCAACAAAAAATATGGGTTTAGAATATGATGCAATATGCAATATAAAAACTTATGGAAATCTCGAAAATGTTGAAATTTTATCTACCGAATTCTGCCATATTCTACGAATTCCTTGATTTCCTCTGGGAAGTAGATTTTGTCCGGAGTGTAAGCGCCATACAAAGTGAGCTGAGGCACACGTTGGGAGTAGAATGGGAAGGAATGGGAGTCGGTGATGTGCCAGTGAAGAGTGTTGAGCTTGTTGTAGGACATGCCGTCGACAAGCTTCTTCATGGCCTTGAGGGAGACAAAGTTCCTGGAAGTGTCCAGCATGATACCACGATAGGCGAAGAGTGGCCTGTCAATGACAGCCCCAGCGGAGATAATCTGGACGGTGTCCCGTTGTTCATCGTAAGCAATAAGCTGGCTAAGGGTTTCAAGACCGTGACGAGCTCCGAAGAAGGTGTCTCCTCGGACCTCAGCAGTGACAACGTTCCCTTGGGTCTCAATGTCAATCCTGTAACCTTCAGAGGTTTCGAGGGTGAGACGCTCTTCTGGATCGTCGACAACGACCTGTGACATGAGTCATACATCATCTCATTAATATCATCATTTTTTTTTATATTCCAGTCCATGTACGAAGCATTCTCCATGACATGATGGCACATCATCGCATCGCAACATAAAAAAAATCGTAGATGTAGATATCATATCCAGCCAGGTACGTGCAACAACAACTTTACCTGAACTTGAACAACTGTTCCCTCGATGACGTTGTCGTACTGCTTATCGAACGGGTTTTTGCCACCTTCGACATGGTTGGGATGCATCTTGAGAATATTGCCCTGGAAGTCTTGGACCACTCGGTTGAGCAACTCTCGGATTCTGTCTGTAGGTGCGGTGACTGGAAGAATTCTCAAGTTTTGAGGCTTGAACGGGACGACAACACGACTCAGCTCGACATCACCTGAACATTAGCAAAACAAGTAGGGGAAAAAATATGTATAATGTGGTATTTGCATATGAGAATAGTCATCTTCATTTTCTATTAAAAAAAATATCGAAAGATTAGCCATCTTTATTTTTCCATGCATAAAAAAATTTTCCCAATAGAAGTTGTAGACATTTTTGATAGCTTTCAGCTCTGGCTCTGAGCTTCATTGTTATCCTGCATTTTTTTCTAAAACGTAAAAGCAACTTTTGAAGAAAAATGCTTCCACTTTCTTGCGTCGTTCTCCTCTATTAGCAAAGGAGGATCGGGAGAAGAGAGAGAGGAAACTGGTATTAAAAGTTGTTTCTCCTTCGCTTTGTTGCTACTACCTTTCCTCTCTCCCTCTTATGATGACTGATCTATTACTACCTATTATGGCGCTACGCTTATATGATTACTTGCTGGTGTGTTTGTTTGAGGGAAGGAGGGCATTGACTTTGATATACGAAACAAGTGGAAACAAATTTCGCTTGCTTGCAAAGTAAATGCAAAGAAAGAGGGAAGAAAAAAAGGTGAAACATGTTCCAGTCACTAAGCTCTTCCCTTTCATCCCTCTGCGATCTTTAATCACCCCCTATTCACCCTGAGCTTTGATATCAATCGGATTAAACTACGAGTTTTTTCTATACTGGTTGGGGAGAACCAACACTGACGTAGGCATACGGATGGATTTGAACACAGAACTACTTAACCAATTAAGCATTCAAATGTTCTCTGCATATCTATTTATATTGGATCTAATTAGCTGGATCAATAAAAAATTGGAAGTTTTGATGCATTTTTTTCCTCTCCGCTGCAGTGAAAGTCCCTACTCCTTTCCCTTCACCTTCACCCTTAGTCTATGCACTTGATTCCGTAATGTAAGTATATTTACCGGTAGGTCTTGGCCAAATAGCACGAAAGCGTCCACATCGCAAGCGACAGGTATCCAGGGATTGGATGACAGTTGAGTCCGATCTCAGTTTCTTTACACATGTACCATTTTTACAGACATATGTCCAGGGAGATGGCATACTGTAAAATTGAGATCACGAGAAATTTTTAATTAATTAACTGTCGAAAATGATGTACAAGCTGTCTAGACATATTATGTATAGAATTTGTTTGACAACTCACCGGAAATATGATTGTGCATTAGATTCTGCTGGAAGATACACTACCGCGAAGGCTGCCACGGTGGCGCACAATATCACTAGCTTTAACTTATCCATTTTAAAAAGGTTACTAAAAATTTGGTTAACTAGCCTAATAAAAATTAGAAAAATTAACTATAACTTAAGGAGAGTCCTAGACCCTTCAATCCAGTCAAAGAGGAAGAAGGGAAGGAGCGTCTTGGACAAGTCTTAAAACTTAAATGCAAATGAAACTCAACAAGCTCTCGAGCAGGTTCTATGCACTCCGAGCCACGGATTCCTTAATACTGACAGACTCTGTCCGGTGGTTAAGAAACCTGAAGTTTAAGCGAAAATATCTGAAAAAAAAATTTAAAAACTCCAAGCCAAAGAAGAAGAATAAAAAAACTTGACCGGACTTTTCTTTCTTTCTTATTCATCCATCCGTTCCTAGACTGGTTAAATAATGTAGCGATGGTGGAGGAGAGGAGATAACATAACATATCCACCAGAGGAGGAGGTCATTATACACTATATTAAAAACTATGTATACATACATTACGGACAAGTTGAACTTAATACTAGGTATTTATATTATTATTGCAAAGGTAAGAATTTTTTTCTTGATCTCTCTCCTTGTTGTTGCCCTTTGGGCAGTGGCGAGTGCGGTTTTTAGCGATTTTTTCCAACGATTTAGCACTTGCAACAATGGTGATCCTGATCATCTTCCTTTTTAGAGAAGGAAAGTAATCTTTATCATATCATCAACATCATCATCGTCCCATTTTCCCTGGCATGGGTATACACATAAAAAGTTTTTACCTAAGCACAATACGAAAACTCATTAACAGTCTTCCCACTTCTTGCTCATCATCACGATAAAAAGGGAACGAGAAAGGCAAATGGATCGTCGGATTGGATATGTGATAGTGATATTAAGTAAGCAACTTCTTCTTCCCAGGTTCACTTTCGCTTTTCACTTTACCAGAAAAACAAAATGCACTTACTTATTTACAGCGAAAAAAAATAGTTATCTGCCTGGCTGGACGTATTTATGCATGCCAAACAGATCTGATATTATGAAGTTGAGGTTTGCTAACAATGGAGATGGTGGAACTTTGTTCGTTATTTTTTTTTACAAACATGTTTTAAGACCATTCTCTTGTATTGTTGAATAAAAATCGGCGAATAATAAGCCAAAAACCTGCATGGATGGAGCAGTGGATGGGGTACGTATGTTTGTACCACGTACGTACTTTTCATCAAATTTATGCAGACACTTTACAAACTTTGGTTGTGTTTAATCGGGAGAAATGTATATCTTTTTGAGTCATGTGAATGCATTGTTTTAATTGGAGTATTATTTGGTGGAGAAAAAGAAAGAGAAGAGTGGAGCGTCTTCTTCCCATTTGCCCAGGATCCGTGATGCTACTGACCCGAGTTTTTTTTCTTTTCATTTTATTTTGACAAGAAGGATCATATAAACCATCATCTTTTGTCTAGCTGGATTGTTGTAGGTACATTGGAGATTGGCAATCTTATCTAAATGCACTTGCTGAGGCACAAACATTATTTGTATGAATATTAGGTACATGGATATGGAGGGTACTAATTGTGCTCCCCTCGTGTGTAAATTTTTTTAAGCATTAAGAAGGATTTTATGTGTTTAGGATTCTCTGGAGCAGAAATAATAAGGTTTATCAATGACCTCCGATCACAGGGCAATGAGTTGGTTCAACCACAGTCATTTATCATAACTGGGAAAGTTTTTTTCAGAGACCGACAGCGTAAGTCATAATGTGAGTACTAATTAAAATAGCCATTAGCTCCAGTTTTTGTGTCAGAACAAATTAGAAATAAATTATGTTGGAGGGAGGATAATCGTGCCTTTTGGTAAGCCGGACTGGAGTTTGGATTGACAAAGTGGTCCCGTTTATTGCATGCCAAGGCAAGACCTCATGCTGTGAACAAAGTCATAGCTCTTTCCTCTGAATCTCCCTGATTGGATTCTAATTTTGGAATTGCAAAATCCTAATCATACATAACCATTGATTATGACTGCGCTGAATTTCGGATGAATGAGACATTTCTGAGCTATTTATTGGAAGCGTGAGCAGTCCAAATACCATATCAAAATAATGATAATGATAAGTTTCATTCTAAGGATATGATATGGGTGGTGCTCCTCGAAGATGAGATATTAATCTTCATTCGGAGAAGCGATGATAACATATTCATTGTACTGGCCAACGACCTGCTTTGCTGGTTTTGCGTTGGCAAGCGCAAGCAAGTTTATCAGTTTTAGTTCTTTTAAAACATTTTGTCTTTTGTAGGGAGCAGACATACATAAGTACGATATAATATAATATCAAAAAACTACTTCACGGGTTTACTCCTTGTGCCTGCACTAAACTAAAAGTTCCCTCACACCACACCACAGAATAAATAATGATGGTGATGTGTGTATATATTCATTCGTTTTAATACTGGATGGCCAGAAAGCAACCAGTTGTTCACCCTCAGGAATCACACGGCCAGTGACCCTCCCCCGAGTATTCAAGGCAATCTACTAATTGCCACTGGCTTAATAGTAGTATCAGTAGTGAAAGAAAGAAAGGAAAAGTAAAAGATTTCAGTCTCTGCCGCTAATTTATAGTGTTTAGTTTTGAAAATGATTTGAGTAATATGCAACGTTCTGTGATAATAATTTTCAAAAAATGAATTGAAATACGGTTGGAGTCAGTCATATTATATCGGTTTTTCGGTGTATGTATGTAATAACTATTTTTCAATTTATTGTAGCTACTACACAGGATACACAACTTTGCTTATCAAAGATAACCTTAGAGGAATAAGGTATTCAACAATACCACTTATCTCACGATGTCAGTAATGCAGTCTAATGCCATGTAGACATATGTATGTATGAAGCCAAGGCTCATGACTTTCAGGACAATTCTAACAAGAAGATGCTAAAGGCTCCGATTTGAGAAACTTATTGAAGAACAATGTTATCCTCTTATAGCTGTTCAAATATATGATATGATTTATGGGCGGTGAGCAGGATGCATGGGGCACTTGAAACGCATTGCCTGCAAAAGCATTACGAATGAGTCATAATGGCTTTTATAACCGGTGTCATGTGCGACACTGCATTGCTCAATTGTCAGTTGGATATATGATATTGCTCATTTAATTTATACAGACATCTACACACATTTTGACTGGTATAAGTGTATGGGCGGGCACTAGTTCAAAATTATCATTTACCTTGCTAGAGTCTAAAATTACGCTCAGAACTCTTACTTGTCATGCTTACTTAACTCTTTTCATCTACAGTTATCATCAGTGACACACATTTGTCAATTGTAACAGAGTTATATACACACGAAGATTTCATATTCAAGCCTTTCAAGCCCTCATTTCGTCGAAAGCAAGCAAGCGTATTGTTTTCCCTAAATCCAAGGGGCTAAGCATGAACTAGATTAGATAATACAAGTGAAATAATCCCTTCTCTTTTGGAATATTTGTATTTCTCCTACATGGACACTAAAAAATCCACCAGGAAATTCAATGACGTTCACTAAAGAAAACGAATCCGCAAAGTCATTCTGTAAATTTCCGTTGCTGGCCCACAGGCCAAAAGCCTACAACTCTGTCCTATCATTTCATTCTTATGGACACCCACCAGCAATTCAATTGAGATCCTTTCAGATTACCGATTGGTTTGTTCTCCTACCAAAAAATCAATAATGGTCAGACTGCTGAACCAGAAGAACGGTAACCAACCAGAGAGGTAGTATCGCTGCACTGCACTATCTCCATTCATATGCAACATGAAATAAAAAAAAAGCCTAGCGTAACCATTCAATCTTGAAAAGCCACATGAAATGAAGCCAGGAAAAATGAAAGGCATCACACACAGAGAACTGTTATGGTTAGTTTTTGAATGAGTGAATAATGTACGGGAAAAAATTCCACGCTATCATCACAGAACAATCAGTACTATCATCAGTTAGGCAGTGATCAGCCCAGCCAGGAGTATATGAAGCGTGACATCCAAATCCAATCCATATGCTACTATTCTTCAACATTGTATGAAAATGCATAGCAGGTAGTCTCACTCTGCATCAAAGTTTTAATGTTAAGAAGAGCATCATTAAGATTAAAACTCGAACCATTACCAATAACAGGAAGCAAAATGATCAGTATTTTGTACATCGTAATTATCCCTGAACAAAGCGAAGAGGCAGCAGTAACAGTTCTCCTCTCATCAGTTGGTTCATTAACGTACAGTCTGGGCTGGGCTGCGGATTGATTTTAGCAGACGCACTCTCAAAGCAAAGCTGAAGGTTGATCGTTACTGTACTGCACCGTTCAGGCCCTAGAAAGTCACACGCAAATTCCAAGATGTCTCCGCACATCCCGCTGATAATTTTTGCGATATTCGTGACAGCAAATGCCGATATCGGAGATCTGCCCCCGAACAGGTTAGAAAAGTGAATCCTTCAAGTAAAATATCACAATTTGACAGAGGGGATAATATTTAACTTGAATTTAATTTTTATAAAGCTACATTCATGAGCAACCATGGACTTGGCTGTGCAAGAACAATACTTGCGTGAAAACGGCAAAAAACGACTTGGGCCCTACTGAAGATGGCTATCCATTAGCTGTCTGCAAGCTGAACTGCGGAAAGTTTGGGTCATTGCTGCCACATCCTACCGGAAAAGTAAAATAGCCACTTAATCCAATACACACATAATTAAAAAAAATTCATTATATTCATTCATTTTTACAATGTTTTTGTCAAAAATACGTAACAATTTTAGACAGAGATTGGTCCAGACTCGGTATTGTTTTACCCTCAAAATCTGAAATTTGCACCGGTGAAAGCCCCCACAACTCAAGTGGTCAATCTTACCCAAGAGGCTGCAAAAATATTCACGTCGTATTTAAATAAGGTAAATTGTAAAATAGTTTCACAGCAAGTTTACCCAAAGTTTGCATTGATCATGACTAACTTGTATACTTAAATACGGCTTAATTTAGATGCACCCGGATAACACAAAAGAGTCTGATCCATTCCCAAGTGGAACAGAAGCGGATCCCATTTCAAAAAACTCTGTCCTCATCAATATTGCCATTGTCCATCCGGACACGAAGCTGACACTCAACACTGATGAGGGATATCTGCTCTCTATACTTCAGCAAGACAATAAGGTATAGGTTTAATTATGGCTTAACCGAACTTATACTTAGCTTATTGCTATCACTAATTTTTTCTTTGCTAACTCAGATTTTATTCCGTTTTTTCTACATTTTAGCATGACATTCAAGTGACGATCACAGCCAATACATTCTTTGGCGCCAGACATGGCTTGGAAACCTTGAGCCAGTTGATAGCTTACAATGATGAGATGAATTCTTTACAGGTCTGACATTCCACTATTGTTTACGAATTCCAATATTGAGTTATTTTATTACTATTACTAATCCTAAAACTATTGTAAATATTCTAAATGTAGATCGTTGACAGAGCGCTCATCCAAGACAAGCCTGTCTATAAATATCGGGGTATTATTTTGGACACATCGAGGAACTTTATTTCTGTTGCGAACCTTCGAAAAGTAATCGACGGGATGTCTTACAACAAGCTGAACATGTTCCATTGGCATATCACAGATACTCATTCCTTCCCATTTTATTCCAAGAGCGTTCCGATGGTAAGTTGGAGTGGAGTAAATATTTTAATATGTTTATTTGGTTCAATCGCGGCATGAGTTTATGAATGTACTAACTGAATTATTTAATGTTTTAATTTAGCTCACGAAATACGGTGCCTATTCACCTCGTCAAATCTACACAATCGAAGATATGAAAAGCTTGGTTCAGTATGCAAAAGTGAGGGGAGTTAAGATCGTTGTGGAATTTGATGCCCCGGCTCATATAGGAAATGGCTGGCAGTGGGGACCTCAGGAGGGCAAGGGTAATTTGGCTGTTTGCGTCAATCAGGGACCCTGGGATAAGTACTGTGTTGAACCGCCATGTGGACAGATAAACCCTGTGAATGAGCATGTTTATGAGATTTTAGGTAATAGAAAA
>JAQIWX010001408.1:0-10391 GCA_034696785.1 Lepidocyrtus cyaneus
GGGGCTAAGGATTGAACATTATCCAACCCATACGTTTTAATGTGGGGGGTTTTGGAAATCGGAAACTAAACTTACATACCTACTCACGAGTGAGTTACTCACTTTACCGGTGACAGAGACAAGCTTTCCCCCAACTACAAAACTTAACTTTTGCTCTAGTGCTTTACTTTTTTTCAGTTTAGTTGAGTTTGTTATGTCATTTGATACGTTTCTCTTTTTTGGAGGTTTTGGCGATGTCTAAGGAGAAGGAAATAGGGTTGAGGATGAGGATGGCATGAAATGGAAATGTTGGGGAGTTACAGTTACAATAGGTTACCCACTTTCTTCCAACCAAGAAGTATCGCATATTTACTTTCTTTAATGGGACAATATCCTTGAACATAATGCCAACAGTTTTCTCCTTCTTCTTTTTTTGGGGAGCGGAGAAGGGTGTAGGTAAGTCAATAAGTAGAAAGACATTTTTCGGGGGAAAGAAAGTAAAAGTAAACTGGGGGAGAGAGAGGAAAGAGGAGATGAAGATGAAAAGAGTCATTTGATTTGGTTTCGTATTTACTGAAGCTGACGTAAATTGGTTCGTGTATCGCGGATGGGAAAACATAGTTTGAAAGGAGTGAAGTAGTACAGTACATGTTCAACATTGGTAGTGAAAGTACCTATATAGGTAGGAACCTAGCTTAAGTTACCACTATCTATTGGGCTGCAGAGGGATACTAACTCACTTTATTGATATTAACTACCATTAGTGTAAGTTATTAAAAAAAAATTAAATTGATGGTTAGCGAATTATTGTAATTTAATTTGCACTTGATGATGGATGATAAATGACCTTTTGTAGTTTGATATTTTAATTTAAATTGTGTAGGATATTAACTACGTCGATCAATCTGAAAACTTTGGGAATAATTTAAATTGAACTGGAGATTCATTTAATTCGTGTTCAAAGAGTACACTCGAGAATACACAGGAATAACGCAGAAGAAATGGCCATTGTTAAGGTGCATTTATACTTCACTCGCTACAGCTGATTTCGAGAGAAGAGGAAGAGATTCGCATGTATACTTCTCTTCTCTCTCTGTTCTCTCTCTCTTTCGTTTCATCGTCACTTCACTCCGGTGCATTTACAGTCCTCTTCCCTATCTGTTCCTTGTCCTTTTCTGCTCTCAAGCGAAGTTCAGCTCGTTTTGACTGTTCCGGAGAGACGGACGGAGCACAATACTATTTCAAGCAGAGCGGAGCAAAGCAGTGAGCTGCTAGCTGCTGCTGAGACTGGAACGGAACGGGAAACGCATGGATAGGTATGCCGTATACTCCGTTTATTTTTGACAATGCGATAGGAGTTTCTGTACTTCCATGTAAAGTTTTGTGGAAACAAAGCTCATCGCATTAGATAAATTGAAATCGTTACTCGCTGTTGTGGCTCAATCCCTCCTTATTCTGACATGATTTGCAGTAGAGGAGGCTAAATTTGCTCCGTTATTTTTTTTGACTTGAAAATTATTTCATGAATCTGGCATATACTCACAATTCGCATCCTTGTTGTCCTAAAGGTACAACAATCACACTTTATTCCATTTCCATATCATATGGCATAATTTTTACAAACTCCGAACCGAAAGCAATAAAAAGTATATAAAAGGTATATAAACTTGAAGGGACGAAAAGCTGACTATGATATCATTGCGAGCACATTATTGTGACGAAAAAATCGTTAGTACAGAATTATTAATTTACATGCAAATAATTCCCCTTCTTATCCCTATCCCCTTCAATCCGTCGTCATCTGCTCTATGCAACAAGGAATGATTGAATGGCACAGCGAGTGTGTGTCCAGTGTCACCACACACTCCAGTCTCAACCCGCCCCGATTTTCATGTTTTCACCGGCGGCAGAACCAGAGAGAAGCAGAAGAGGACTTTGTTTGTTTGTTGTTACCTTTTTCTGAAAAACGGAGACAGGCAGGCTGAGAATTTTCTTGCTTGTGTGTGTGCTTGATTCCTTAAAGTTGTCCTCGTCAGTGTGCAGTTTGCCATTAAAATCAGAATCATCAACCAGATTTTCATTCATTTCGAATATTAGCAGCAGCTAATCATATTTTAAATAGTTAAAGGGCTTCGTTCGTTGTTAAAATAGTTAGACTTTCGTGGAGTTGGTTTTTCTGTAGTTTTCTGTAGTTTTTTTTGTTGTTGTTGGATTTGAGATGGAAGGTGGAAAAGGGGCAAAAGGGAAGTGGGCTGCTGATAGCGCCACGGGGGGGGAAGGGAGCAAATCCCAGGATAATGGGGGTAGTGGGGCATTGCCCCCCGGCAACATTACCGTCAATAACAACGCGGACACTGTGGCCATTTTCTACCCTTCTCCCGGGGTCTACAACTTTCACCAGCACTCCCACGTAACATCCGGCCAGGAGCAGACAATCAGCGCAGTTGGATTCAGGTCAGTGAAGAGAGAGGCTACAACGGAACACCAATAATATTATAATTAGTTGTAAAATGAAATAAAAAATACTTATTTTGATCGTTTTGCTTTTTCGGTTTGCAGGTCGGAGGAAGGATTGGGACGGACTCCTTTTGGCGAAGCAATCGACCGGCGGCAGCTTCTCAACAGTATCGGGGTCGTGGCCGTTGACCGAAGGGCATTCTTCCAGCAACTTCCTCCATTGGCAATTGGCCAGCCGATGGAAGTGGATTCGGGATCATCAATGGCGGCGAAGCCGGAGGGTGGTCCCCCTGAAGAGTCTGCAGGCAAGAAGAAGGCGGTCTCAAAGAAGATCAAGCTTCCGGTGTCCAGTGGTGGCGATGATGGCGATGGATCCAGTGGACAAGCACCCTCGAAGCAAATCCAGAACGTGTCTCCGGTCCAGTCCACCTCCAAAAAGGCGCATCCCTTCGAAGACATCGATGATGGCGATTATGGCGATGTCGACACCTGTCACAACAACGACGACTCAGAGTAAGTAGTTTTTTCGTTGCATGTATGCATGTATGTTTTATATTGGTGTGTGCCTGCCTCTGGTTGTCTGTCTAAAACTGGACTTCATTTGTTTCGTCGGATTCTTATTTTCTCTGTAGGGACTCGGAGGGTGAATGGGAATCGATCTAGTACAACTGAAGAGCCAACGAGGAGGAGATTCGAAACTACTTGCGACCAGACTCTAATTGTCAGACTATCTACTTTTACTACCTGATTATTATAACTTTTGATGTATCGCTCTATATAAATTATATCTCTCCGTTTTACACGTGTTTATACATTTTTTATGAGTAGAAAAGGGTGTGTCATTTTAAATCCATAATTTAACCAAATAATATTTACTATTATACATAAGCTAAGAACACCATTATGTTGTTCCTTTTTCGGTTTTAAAAATTATTTTTGATTCTACTGTAAACTTTAAATAACTCATGTTTATAAACAAAATATATTCTAAGATTTTAAAATACGCAAACGCTTAATAAACCAATGCCATTTACTGTAAAATATTTCTGTGGCCCTCGTTATTTCTACTCGGATTATTGGTAGTCTTTAGCCTATAGTTGGTTCGGGTTTCTTAAATCTCTTCATATTCCCTTTATTCCCCATCTACTGTGTTCGGATAGTCTGCAAGCTACATAGCATGGGTTTGTATCCAAAATGTAATAGAATAAATATTTTCCTATTCATTCTACATCCATACATAACATACACAACCTGATATACGGCTTAGCTTAACCACTTTGCCTTGATTTAAAATTTTCACCCCTGAAAGTCATATAAATTGGTATGCGTTTAACCATTTAGGATTATCTCATGGTTTTCTGTTTCCATTTTCTTTGGAATCATCAAAGCGGGTTTTATCTCTAGAGACCCATCTTTTTTCCTTTCGTTCTATCCCTCTCATAGAGAAAAACTTTAATTTTACTGACATGTTTATCCCAAAACAGTTTACTCAATTTCATATATATGTATTTCAAGTTTTTGCCACCCCATTGCAAACTCACACTCTTCATATTATTTTATTAGATAATTAGTTTGTAAACGTAGGATTTTCCACCTACTTTCACTCCTCCTTGATTATAGGTTTATGCGAGATTTTGGTTGTTGGGAAAAAAAATGTGCATATCATGGACATGACTCATCTAACTTAAGATGATGAGGATTAGAGATGGGATAATGATGATTTTAGACGTATGCGAATTCATACTTGTGAATTGTTTTGTGCGGTGTATTTAAAATTAATCATTATCTACACTCTTTAATTTCCTTATTAAACGCCATCATCATGAAATAAATAGATTCAAAATCTAAACTGAACAGATTCATTTTGAAAAATTAATTTTGGTAGAAATAATTTTTAAGTGAACTAAATGATTATTTTATCTGCAGTTGACTCAATACCAATTCATGAATTCATCCACTAAAAGCCTGTGAAATAAGTAAATAAGTCACTTCCACAGAAGGCAAGAAGTTGGCACAGTAGAGCATTCCACAATACAGCCATTCAAGTTCGTCTGAACCGTTGAGCATCCCACATCAATTGGGAATCATATTTGAGCATAATTTTACTCCAAAATGTTGGGAGCATCTTTAGGTGGCACTACTCAGTAAGGATTCTAAAAAGATAAAAATGAATTTACCCAAGCTCAGTAACTATAATGAAATGGTTATGTCAGATTGTTAGATCAACGAATCAAAATATTGAATACACTACTTTTCACCAACCTTGCTTACAATCTTGTAAGACATTTATTTCTAAACCAATCGAAACTCAATCGGTGTCTTGCATCAATAATTATCATCGGTTAAAATGTTTATGCCTAATTAATAGCTATGTTAGAATTCTGGATATTGATTGCTCTTTTGGCTTCTCCGGGAAAATGAAAGCTAATTTCTGGTCAACCATCGTAGGCAAATGTTGAATTTCACACGCATGATATGTTCACGCTAGCTGCTAGCTTGAGATTTGAATTCGGGTTGAATGAGAAAAATAGAGAAAATTTAATTTGACGTTTGTTTTACCAACACAATGCTGCGTTATGAGAATTTTAAAGTCGAAGGCATTTAGAAGGAAAATGCTAGCTCAAATTGCAATCTGATTGACGCATATGGTCATCAATTGGAAAGCAAGAGTAAGTATAATTAAATGAAAATTTGTAACATGTGGCTATCGAATACTGACTTACGGTACACTTTGTTAATTGAGCTAAAAAAATACATTACAGAGCCATTCTTCCATTTATTTCGGCGAGTCTCAAGTCACCCCAATAGTGAAAACAACTACGGACAGTTTTATAGCTGTCTCTTGTCCCCAACAAGAAGCTTTATATATTCACCAGAAAAAACACGAGCTCTTTTTAAAAATGTTGATGTAGTTTATTCTGACAAGGATGCTCGTTTGACAATTTAATAAGGCTTTGGGTTTTCTTGAATCGTAAATTTTATGCGTAAAATGTAGTAAGAGGGATAAAATTTATGAACTGGTTTTATTCCTTCAGCTTGGTCAGTATTTTTATTCTGTATTTAATGCAAACACGCAATTAAAATCCAGTTTACTCTCTGCGTAATAAGTACAGTGACTACTGGCGATGATATGATGAGACTGAGGCTCTCCTACTACGGTGGAGTGGGAACGGAGGAGGCAGAAGTATTTTTATACAATGCAAAAACAAGCACGGAACTTGAATGAATGGTATGAAGTTCTTGAATGAATGGAGCTGTATACTACGCCTAAAGTTTCTATTTTTGGAGTAGTTAATGTAGAATTCTAACTAACTATACTTATAAAATACAATTAGCTAGAATAACTGGTTCCAATTGTTCTAAGTAAATATGTTAAAATTATTGTGCTAATTGTTCTACTACATACACACTAAGAAAGCAGATAATAAACTGACTAAATTATATATTTATTTGCAGATAATTAATTTACCGGGTATCCGTTTCTGAGACTTAATTACAAAGAGACAGATTACAACTTAGGCTATCCATCCATTATTCACATCGCACTCCTTTCGATTACAAACTACAATAATTTTACAGATCAAAGACAAACGACAATGATTAACGAAAGATTTATAACAACTCACAAATAAACGATTTTTTATTGCTAACAATTAGTTGTTAACAAGAACAATATTTTTGTTTTATTTGTAGAACAAATGACAAAGAAGAAATAATAAGATAACCAGAAGCACAGGCGTTTACAAATTGGAGCCCTTATCAAATATTAATATGAAGTGAAACGAGATTCAAACGAAGTGCATTGGGTAGTCCTGGGTGAAAGCAGTTTTTCGTTGCAGCATCTTATTCAGATTCTCGATACTCGGCTCCCCATACTTCCCTCTGTAGAATAAAAAAGTAGACATTATCACAAAATTAACAAATCGAATTAACAAAAATGCAATTAAATCTCGTTAGTTTAAAGACATACTCAAATCCTTCACATATCTTCTTGGCTCGTTCTGAAACAAGTAGAAAATTAGATAACGATCATTATTATCCGGAATGAAAACTGAAGAGAAATTCTTTTTAATTAGACAGTTTGGATATTAAGCTAACTAACCTGCTGCCAAATGAGCGTAGTAAGTAGGAGCCGGCATCTTCACACTTTTAGTGCACCGCACAAACATATAGCAAAGTGTGTAGGTTAGGGACTGCAATTCGTCAGCACTGAAGTCACTGTCGTCCCACAAGACATGATACCGAGAAGGACGTGATGTGCCCTGAATAAAGATAAAATTGAGAGCAAAAAATCAAAATAGTTTGCTATCAAAGTAGTCATTACATACTTACCATCTTCCCCTTGTGAGAAAGCAAATAAAAGTCCATTTCAGTGGGATGGACGATCTCGGTATCAATCACGGTTCCAGCCGGACAATTGCCAGAGCCCTGCAAAAAGTAATTGGGAACGAAAATTCATTATTAATTACTGGCATGATAATTCAATGATAAGAACTTTTTAGAGCAATTGATAACTGATCTTGCGTTAACCTGGTCGGAAAAAAATCTGGTCTTGTGGCGCTACAATAAAAAAGTAGAGAAATTCACCGCTACATTAAGGTTTTTACTGGTTTACAGAAATGAAATAACAAACTAAACTAACTATAAATAGTTAAGTACCTTCTGCACCGTGATGAACGTTATCTTAGGTTCATATCCCTCTTCTATTGCCCTGCATGCTTCACGAATGGCAGACATCTCAACATGGAGAACCTGAAATACACAGTGATGTACCCCGTTGTATTAAAATGCACTGGATCGGTGAAAAAGTTTACTTAGTTTACTTAACAATTAATTAGCTCACCTCTTTGAATTGACCTTCTCCAACACCATCCCGGAAGTAGATGATCTTCTTTGGATGAATTCCCGAGTTCTTTTTAAATGCTCGAAGCATATTATTCACGATCTGCTCCATATCTTGGATGATTTCGGCCGCTCCCATGTTTGCTTTTCTTTGCGCACGGACCTCGGTCATAAATGGCATGCACGTCTTATCCAAGCTTCCTGTCACTGCAGCGTAGCTAGGCATATCAAACTCCTGTCCATCGACCTAAAATAAAGCAAGCCAACAGAAGAGTGTTTAATATTTTGATTTAAATTCTTAAGTCATAAAAAAGTTCACAGTTTAATTTAATTGCTGACCAGTTTAGCCGATCCGGGTGGCGCATGAGTTACATCCGCCCCAAATACCAAGACGGGACAATTCTGTATCAAATGGCAGAACTGTTCCGCCTTCTGTTCATTTAATGGTGCGACGGCGACGTAATTCGTTCCACCTAGTTTAGCATTGATCTTCAGCAAGATGTTCTGAATGATCGCATCATTGCAAACGATGTTTGGAAGCGTTACGCACTGCGTCAAGACTCCAACGTCCACCTCGGCTGCATGTTTGACATGACCGTAGAGAGGGCTCCCCTTCTCTGGTAGAATGACAACGATGAGCGTACATCCGGAAAACTGTTCAGAGAATATTTTCACCAGCCGGTCCCTATTTTCTTTGGCTGCATCTTCTGGATCCTTCATATAAGAGTTAGCTGCAACTTCGACATGAGGATTGTCTTGTGGAAACTCGACTCCTTTGTTGGAACCATGTCTCATTAAAGATGCGATGAAATCCCTACCAACGAAAATACAATTAACGTGTTAACCGACGCATGGAATACAAACGAGTACATCAAATCAACATTAAAATACACATCTTTATGAATTGATTCAGTCTTACCATATCGGTTAATCGTTTGGTTTTACGACATTTCCCCCGCATCCAAAAACCAACACGCCCCACTTAGCAATCGATACTGCCTTGTAGAAATCAAAATCATGGTCTTTAGACCACGTATCCCAAACCCCTTCCACTGGCTGCACAATGGCTACTTTCCCTCCCTTATAAAAATGGAAATATTATTAGATACAAAATTGAAAAAAGGTAAAATTTGAGACTGAGCCTTCAAACAATCAATAAAATAAAAGTACTTACTTTTCCCTCTCCATATCGAAGTGCTGGTGGGACAAGTACTCTTGCCTCTAACGACATCATCGTATCAGAGATTTTAACGTCGAGAGCTTTAGTCACCGGACATTCTTTCAAGTTCAACTTGGCAATTTCCTCCATAATGGCATTCTTATGGTCCAGTGGATTCTTCTTCGAGTACTTCAACATTTCACTGGCTTGTTTCCCGTCCAATTTCCTGTTGTAGTCTGACCCTTCTTGATAATACAAATCTAGGAACAATTGAGCAACTGTAATTGACTAGTACCTATAAATTAAACTAATGATCATAATTCTAAACCGACGTAATTACCTCGGCCGGTATCATTGCATCAACTCCTGTAATTACAACAGGTCCATCAAGATCATTCAAAGTTTTCCCGTATCTCTCCCGGTAGTAGTTGAATACGGAAGTCTTCCTGCCGTTCCACTCGAAAACATAATTCGAAACACTACTCTCGCCCAGGTCCCGCACAGTCCCTCCAAATGTCTTACCGTCAACTTTGTACGTTATTTTGCATGCTGGAAAAAAAATTGTTGTCAATTTCGTAGTTCATTTCACATTTCTCATTTTAATATAATCTCTTACGTAAGTAGTAAGTAAAGAAAAAATGAGTTCAACTTACACTTTAGAAATGACCTGGCCTGATTATATTCAGAAGGATCCCATTTGCTTAGGCTGCGGAGATGATCGTTGTTGGAATCATCAACTCGTGGAATGACTCTTTTCAAAACTTCCGGTAAGGGGAGGTCCAAAATGAAAGCACAGTTTACAACTAAATTAAGAAGAGAAGGATAAATCAATAAATTATTCAAAGGTGGATTAACAACAACAATTCAACAATAACTACTGATGCTACAAGTGCCTTACTGTCAACATTCAAATACGGCTTCCATCCCATTGTGATATTTGCAGTCTGTGAATCGAAAGGAAAACATTAAATAATTTTACTGGTCTAGTTAAGTTAAATGAATAAATGATTATATCGTCACTTACCACTCCACGCCAAGCAGCAAGACCATTTCCCAAGTCTGCTCTGAGATGTTCATAACCTCCGCTGTTCTTACTGCCAGATCGGCCACCGTCGCCCGCTGCTCCAGCGCTATGATGATCGCCTTGTTCGTCTCCGCCTCCCCCTCCCATTCCCGCACTAACTAGTCCTCGCCCTCCTAAAAAGCAGCAAATACATGAATTAGAAATCAATCCCAAGCAATCATTTTTTTTCCAATCTAACATGAAATACGAGTTACTGATTTGATTACCATCCCCATTTTAATTTTAACATGACCGTTTCACAATTCAATATCAGAAGAAAAATACGACCTGCGATATTACATACCTTCCATCTTGGGCATCAAAAATTCGTTACCCTCTACCATAAACTTTTTCAGAGGAATGACATTGAGGAACTATTCCAGTCCATGTATGCCAAAAGATATCTGAGAATCCTCTAAACTCAACCACTATGCAACATAAGTAGAATAGGTAGTTGGTAAAGGGATCGTAGAGAGCCAAAACCAACCCACTTGAAAATTGGGTAAATGGAAACCACACACCATGTTTCGTAATATAAAATTATCCAGAATGAAATTTCTATAAATGCAATGCAATTTGCTGTTCCAATCCCTGTCTGTCAAAACGTGCTATCAATCATTTTATATATCAAAAATTCTATCCAATGTAGAGTACGGATGTATCTAGCAGCGTCATTGTGAAAGTCATTCGAATGGAAATTGGTACTTTTCGAATCGAATAAAATAACTGGAAAACTTCCAAATTAATTAGAGAGCTGAAGGTGCTTAACGAGACGAACTTTTGCTGGGGAGGCCATTTGTAGTTCCAATAAGCTCTGTACCAGCGAGCTTCGTTGGGCATCATCATCATCAGCAGCAGCAGCAGCAGACAAAGCAAAACCGAGTGTTGTAA
>JAQIWX010001409.1:0-10388 GCA_034696785.1 Lepidocyrtus cyaneus
AGCAGCACTGTCAGGAGTACCACATCAGAAATGAATTCATTAAGTATCTGAAGGCTGTCGAGGGGAAAAGGAAACTAGTATGAATGATTTTGAATGCTTCCCATTCAATAATTAATTAAGTATCCATTGTTTTGTAATTTGGTAGATATAGTGGCTTTCTTGGAAGTGAGAAGGTATTTTATTGATGAAGTTTGTTCGCGTGCTGCCGTTCACAGCAGAATATTATGACGATGTTTTCAACTTTTATTTATCTGGTTAACTGTATAATGACAAGTTTGCTTTGGTGTGTTTGTAAAAGTAGGATTCTTTGAAGGAAAAGTTCATGAATTTGTTAAGATATGAGTCATTCATAATTTAGTATTTATGTTGGTTTAAATACATTCCAATACATAGATAGTCAATGTTCGAAAAATTTATTTTATTTTATGTAGTTAAGCTTTCCAAATGTGTATGACCGGATTGGGTATTGGGCCTTACATTATTATTTACGTAGTTTGATAGGGGTAACCTTAAGTTTATGATAATGGATCAGTCCGAGTTTCTTTTCAAGAAAAATGTATGCTAAAAAGTCTAATTTTGATGCAATGAAATAAATACGTAAAAGAACAACTTTGACATTTAAGTTTTTAGTTATAAGAACAGTTCTTCCCTTCTTATTTATTTCAGGATCAGTCATCAACATCGTCATCAAGTAAATGTAATAACTAAGAGCATTTATTACATTCCGTTCATCTAAAAGCTTGAAACGCAACACAATCGCAAATTAAACTTCCGGGTAGTACTTGACACGGTTATCCTTAATACGATCACTCCAGCGTATACCCTACATTTGAGTTGGACAAGATCTGGCTCACCCTTTCACTTTAGTTGGGCTCGGACTGTTGCTGAAATAGAAAATTAAAAAGTGAAAAGTTCAGTTTTTGCAAACTTCTGAAAAGTCCAACTTTTACTTTATGAGATACAAGTAAAACCAAAGTTGACCAAAAACATGACTTACTGCTCTTGCGTAAGATGAATTGCGAGGAGCCCTTTATTTTTGAAGTGGCATCCACAGAGATCGCAAGCCAATGGATTGGGAGGCAATTGTCTTTGACCAGCAACATACTTGCTCCATCTTGGTGGAGAAGAGTAATACGCGATGTGCATTTTGAGACCTCTCAGACTCATGAAAGACTTTCCACACCGGCACTTTCCCTCTAATCCTTCCAGAATGCCATGTTCAAACGTACGGGATATCGATTGAGCAACCGTTACAGTTTTCCGGGATGGACCTGGACTGAGGAGGTTACTACTTTTTGGGGAGTTCCTGGAACGACCAAAACGCGATCCAATTTTATTTGAAGATCCATTGGGATCGATCGGTTTGTGATGGGAAGACTCACCAATCCATCAGCCTAGTTAACGAAAACCAATTAACAAAATTATGGTTACAGAAAATATTTATCTGTTCAACTCACACTAAATTTTAACATTGGAATAAGTACAAGTTTAAAATTAAACTCACTCGTTTCCTGTCCCCATCGGCACAACTTCAACTGAATGCGTCGATAATTTTGGTAAATTGGCCTTTGGAAGCACTTTGGTAGTTTCCACCGGACACATATCTGAATTGTAGAGTTTTGGAACATTTACAATTAACGATTCCAAATTTGATCTGCTCCTTGCCAAATGCTTAGACAATTCATTTATGCTGAACCCCCAGTTATCCTCATCGTATTTAATTAATTCCCCCCGTAAAGCTTCCATCCTCAATGCATTCGCTGGAGATCCACCGCTGTTTAGGAAGTCCGCGATTTCAGACAGCATCAATCCAACGATTCCAGCTCGCTCCTTTTCCGATTCCAGCTCCCCTCTTAGCTTTCTAATTTCAGCTTCCTTAGCTTTAGCTTCCTTTTCCAAGGTGGAAATTTTCTGGATAAGTTGCTCCTTGTTCAAGATGCCACTGGAAGTTGACCCTTGTAATTCCTCCTTTGTGCGTGCTACCTCACGGCGGTGACTCGCATTAGCTCTCCGCAATTCCTCCTCTTTACTTTTTAGCAGGTCACCAATTTCTTGCAACGCCCATTCCATAACTCTCTTCTCATGTATAACGAGCGCCAGTTGGGTCTTCAACCTCCCCATTTCCCCTATGGAAATTTGCTTTCGGGGCAAGGTGAGAAACTTTTCGAAAGTTTCTGAGAGTGAGTGAGTGAGCGTCAGAAACAAAAATTTACTACTTAGCTTGGCCAAAGGATAAGAACAGGAACCAAACCTGGAGACAGACGTTGACGGCTTAGCGGATAACCGACAATATGGGACAAGTCACCATTGCACTTCGATATTTATAGGTAGAATATGACCAGCAATTTCTTTCAATTCGGTTTACCAAAGGTAACTAAATCTGCTCAACTTGTCGAAAACTTTAGTATGCAAATGAGAAGGAAAGAAAAAAAACCTCGATTCGAAATTCAACATTGGAATTGTTGGAATATCCGGATCCTTGGATAGTCTATATGAAGATGCAAAATAATTTCTTAATAGAATAAGAAAAAAGAAGATAAGATTTATCTTATCTGAATATGCATAAGGTTATTTTCAACAAACGGATAAAAATAGTATCAACTACCCAAAAAACCAACTAGAGAAAGTACAGATTAGGGCCTGGATCGGATTGTACTTTCTTTGCCAAATTCAAATGCAATATGCTTCGACTTCTTGATTTTGAATAGGCTGAAAAACACAATTTCCGAGCAGGTATGCCCAATGCAAAGCAAATTGATGCTAAGGGTATTTGTGAAGTGACTTTTGTACGAAGAAAGGAAAGACCGACATTGCCGTTTGAAAATACCTTACATATACATATATAAAGAAATTCTCTTTTTATGTTACATCAACTGCATTTCCCCGTTTCCAGCACTTTCTCCCTGGAATTCTCGGACTCGGTCACACAGATTTTACTAAGCCGTAAATAGGATCACAAAACGCTCAGAACAAATGTCCCCTCAAACAAATTATTACATAATGCAACTTTTTTTAAGAATCAAAAAACGAGCTATTTCTGAGGCTGCCTCCCATTCTTCTTCATCCCCCAAAAATATCCCGTCTCGCAAACAATCAAAAAGAAAAAAATAAGTTTGACGAGTTTTTTTGTTAAAGAAAGAAAAAGAAACAATGCTCTTTCCTTTCGTAAAAAAATCGAGTTTGATTTGATAAGAGCTGAAGGTGATGATGGTGGGATGATGACGATAACCAAAAAGCCATAAATTGAGAGGGGGAAATATATTTACTTTGGTGTGGATTGCTTTTGGCTTGGCTATTATCAGAAAATTGATCTGGCTGATTTGTTCCCCTGATAATATGACTAGTTTGGTCTGTGTGTTGTTGAATGTCTTATGCAACTTTGACTGGTGCACGATCTTACAACCTTCATCTTCATCAATGCCAAGGATGAACTGTCCTCCGCAGTACAGCGGAAAGGGTTGCTGTGCCCCTCCCCAACCCGGAGAATCCACCCAAATTCAAATTCCTTTTATTTCTCTACCTTGAATATTGTTGAGTAAATTGGCTGATACTCTTTCTTCCCCCTCTTCCCAGCAAAAAAAATGGGAAGGGAACAATGGGATGAGGATGGTGATGAACAATGGGAACGACTCCACTCCACGTGAGGACCCAATTGGAGTATAAAAAAAACCAAAAAAAAAGAAAACTTTTTCATTCAGCACACCACCACAAATGTTTACCGGTGAGATATGATAGCTGTCTCTTTCTCTGTTTTTTATTATTATATCTGAACTTGGTTAGGGGAAAACCTAAAGTAAACAATCAGAGCAAATAACTATTTTTTTCTCTCTTTGTAAATGGAAAGAATATAGCAAGAATATATCATGGAACATGGCAGCCTACAAGAGCTTGATTCATGAGGAGTCATCCGGAGGTCAGCACTCGCTCACTTCCATTCCATTTCCCCCCATTCCCGATAAAACAAACATGCAGTCCACTCCTCTGGCTCATCCACCGCCACTGTCCTCCTGTCACAGTCAATGATCTTCCTTCCACTCTTATGCGGAGCAGATGAGATATCATTTTAAAAACATTTCCGGCCTTTTCCCCATCATCAATCCACAAGTGGAGCGAGCACTGATTTGTTACACATGAGAACAAACAGTTCTGACTGTCATTTTTCAAATCACAATTTATTTTTATTTCATCATCAATTTATCTGAATTAGTCGAAAAAGGCAGCTGTGTCCTTATCACACTCTTCTCCGTTCTTCATAGCTGAATGAATAAGAGTCAGTACATCATTTCCAATTGTCAACTCAACTCCTCCACTCCACTCTGGAAAAGGATATAGAGCAAATAAAAAAGTTAATATAAACCTCAACTCGAAAATGACACATTTAACTCAAAAGAGACAAAATTCTCACATTACCCTCATATTTATATTAAGTGTTGTTACGTCATACATTCTTAAATCATCACACAGTTTTGTTTCCTCTGAACTTCTCGTTGAATTTTGAGTAGTACAGAATAGTTTGAGAGATGTATTGTAGTGGAGTGGATTTTTGATCGATGATCGATGATCGATGCTGATATTTTTTTGATAAACGGGATGGATCGGATTTAGCGAGACGTTTACCGTATTAAAGAAAGTCATATCGTAAAACGTGATAATTTAATCACTACCGATAAAATGATTTATTACATTAACATTTATTATAATTAAAATTCTCCTCCCAATAAAACAAAACAACATAAAATCATCCTCGTTGAATTATAATTTGCAACAACAACTCAATCTTACACATACTTCTATATTTTTTGTTGGCACAATTTAATTTATAAAAACTTTAAAAATATTTACATTTACTAACTAATGGTGTTGGCACTCTGGTCCACGACAACTTCATCGCAATCCGAGTCCACAATCCCCTCTTCACGGGATGAGAACTCGGACACGCTCGTACTGGCCATACTGTCTTCTTCCTCGTCGTCGCGTTTCCGGCCTCTCCGGACTGCCCTGCACTGCCAAATACAGAAGATGACGAACACGCAGCCGCAGCTGGCATATGCGATCACCCTCATCCACTGGCGGCTGGCAAGCAAGCCACCATTCTCACCCTTCTTATCGGCAGGCTTGTTCGCGGACTCGGTGAGATTACGTTGGGGATCGAGATCAGAGCCGTACTCCTTGATGTGTTCTTTGCGGGCTTTTACAATCTTCTGCTTCTCCTCCCGCGGAAACTCGTAGCAGTCTGCAAGGATGGGCTGGACCTCTCCTTTCTCGGGCGTCCCAACCGTCACCGGGAGTAAACGGACGTACTGGAAAAGGGCCTTGACTTCAATATGGAAGTAGTCGGTCTCCATGTGAAAGGGGAGGTATCGGCTGAGGCATTCTTCGTATGCCTTGCGGTAACGTCTTCCTGTCCCTTCCACCATCACCTCTGGCCACGATGAGACGTTTCTGTCGCACTGGGTGACAAGTTCTATGCTGAAGAGTAGACACGGCTGCTTGTCACTCTGGAGGAAGTCGAAGCAGTACCTGCCCAGTACAAGCTCCGGCCTGCAAAACAAGAACAACATACGGGTGTGATTATAGATTTAAGCTTTTAAAATTAAATTCAAGTTTGGATCAGTGATCAGGGATGCATTTTTTTTCTGAATGAAACTTACTTGTCGCTGGAGGCCATGGATTGAATGAGGCGGTCTGCAGCGTTCTCGCAATCTTCATACTTGCTGTAACAGTCGGCTGGGAGGAGAATGCAGGAGCAGAGGATCAGGAACACCAATTTCTGCAGGCTGCCCATTGTCAAGAGAGCGTCTCTCTGAAGTTTTATACTTTTTATATTTTTTTTAAACTCTTGGTAAAAACTGCGAAAAATGCGACAGAAAAAAAACAGAGGAGGTCCGTCAGCGGCGAGAACGAGAATGTGAATGTGCCATGCTGTGTGTGGGGCTTGTTCTTATACCTGCGGCTATTCGTAAGCCGAATGGAATGGAATGAGGAAAATGGTTGCTGTCACCATCCTCATCGATACGAACTACCTAAAAAAGTCCAATTCAAGGTATAAAAAATTCGGATCTCTTCTGCCTTGATACCCTCTTTCACTTCGTTTTGTACATTGGGGCTTAGGGAGATTGATTATTTCTTTTGTCAAGTGCCCCATTCCTCCTCTTTGACCATTTCATTGTTGAAATTACTTAATTAATTAAAATAGGGGGTTCAACAATGCCTGGCTAGTGGGTTATTTGGTGGACTTTTGGTGGAGATTTGATTTGAGTTGGTATGTGATAGGCTTTGCTTTGGGGTACTTTGCTCTGGGGCAGTTGTTAGATGTTTTGTAATGTCGAGTCATCCTGCTATATTGAGTACATAATACCATCATCACAAGTTCTAGATAACAAGGCATCCATGTTGATAGTTATGTCCCCAAACAGCTCCGTTGACTTTTAGTGTTTGCATGTAGATTGTTACAGTGCCGGTTGTTGATCCGCAGTACGCTGTCTTCAACAGACGAAACGAAAAAGTGTCAAAACCCCAGTGACAATGTTATATTATTATAATTTATTTCAGGTAGTAACTTTAAAAAAAGTGATTGGATCAGTTCTAGGTAAACGTTTAGCTATTCCAGCAAAAGGTTGGATTTAATCTTGAACCACACACATTTTCATTCCTCTTTTTTATTCTTTATGACGATGATGACGATGTGATATGGATAGGGGAAGAGAGAATGAGCTGATTATGGCTGACCAACTTTACTTAAAGTGGAGTAAAAAGGGATAAACGGTCATTGTTAAGGATATTATGATGAGACATGGGATGATGATGATGAAGCCCCAACAGTACACTAAGACCCGATATTTTCCCATTTTTTCTTCCGACAAAAAAAAAGAGGGACTTTTATTCACTTTATATGTCCTCATATCCTTGTACATAACGTATCATAGACAAAGTGATTTCAGAAGATTACTTATCCATTTTTTATATTTAAACTTTCGGGAGATTTCTCTGCACAGACAGTAGGATGATTTTTATACGGCCAAACATAAACAAGTCATTCCAGCTTTCTTCCGTCCAAAAATCCAAAAAATCAGTCAGCTTTCTTCTAAGCTCCTGTTTAAAAGTCCACTGATCAATCCAGATGGGTTGTCTTTAGCCTAATCTTTAAAAAAATTATTAATTGAAATTATCTCCTGCTCATGTATTTTTTATTTGAAATGCAAGCACTCTAGCTAAATACACATACGCAGTAGCTTTAGATATCATATCATTTTGTGATTTGTTCACTCACCATTTTCTACGGAATGGCTCAGAGGCATCCATTGGATTTGGCATGCTTCATTTGAGGAGTCCCTTTTCCTCGCTTCATCAGCTTTTATTTTATTCTTCTACGAGAGAGAGAGATTATCCGGCTCCAGTTACACTAATCGCTCTGGTCCTCATTTGATCCAATCATAATCCCTGGGATAAACTACAAGTAAAATGAATGTGCAATCCCTAATCCCCAATTTAATTTGCATACTACAAATCTGCCCCACACACACACAAGCACATAATCAGGGAGAAAATGAATCGTCGATTAATCTAAATTTTAGTGGCAACATGCTCAAATGATGACGAGGAAAGCTGAGTAGTTGAACAAGTCAAGTCAAAATTATCAGCAACGAAAATGAAACCGAAGAAGCGGAGAATGATGGTGTTTTGGTCTAATCTCCGGTTAAACCCTTTCACGTTATTTGGATTAGTTAGTTATGCGAGTTTTGCATAGACGGAGGGAAGCCAGATTAGGTGCATTCATAATTGTAATTCCATTTTTTTTTGCTGACTACATCCATTCAATCAGTTGATCGTTAAATGCTACACCCTTTGGTAAGACAATCGCCAGATGAGTTGTTATCATCATCATCATGGCTCACACGATACATTAGATTTTAAATATTTTTGTGGCTCTCCGTGTCTGTAAAAACGTATGTAAGGTGAAGCCAAAGTTAATAGATTTTTTTTTGCACGAGAAGGTGATAACGTTGATGGGATACATGGTGGAAGGATTGTTGTAATTTCTACTTCATGCAAAAATGAAACTCATTAAAAATGAAGCGAAATCTGTATTTAATTAGATTTTGTTTTAGCAGAGTGAGATTTTAAATAACACAACATATATGTGATATAATTAATTTTATTAATTAAGAAAATTGCTTTATAAAAGAAAATCGTTATCCCATGCATTCCTATTCTTAATATACGTTTATATATTACTCCAGCCATACTTACGTAACAAAATTGATGTGCTAATGACTAATCTAAAGCTATAGCATCAACACTTGAATTGAAGTAGGTAGTAGTAATAGACCACATGCATAAGAGATTTATCATTTGATATACACGACCTGCTTGATGATGTACCCTTTAATTTTGCCTACAAGTATAAGTAATAATCAGAACAATAATAAATTATTTATCAGGATTATTATTAAAGGATTTCAATGAAGTGTCCACTGTAAAAATTCTTGCTCTAAGCTGTTTTATGACTATGCTCCTTTAAGTTTAAAGAACATTTTATTTGTTTTCATTTTTTTTTTGAGTGCGAAAAGGATGATAGAAAAAGTTGTCTACTAGTTTGTGAATGATTTTTTAAAGCTGCGAAAATCGTCGCATGACTAAAACTTGCTAAAAATTAAAGTATTTTTTTTGTGATCCATATTTTTGTTTTAATTAATGCTGAAAAAATAATTTGCGCTGAGAATTTTGTAGATTTTGGTAAATTGTTACTCACATTCTTTATTTTTACAATATGGCCTAGCCCATGGCTAGACAAGACTGTTATAAAATGATTAAGTTATGCTGTGGAATTTTCACGACACAAGAGCCTATACTATCTGTTGCAACATAAACTTGATTACATCCAGAGCGACATTTACTGCCGCCAAGAGGATTCAACAAAGGGCCACCCAACAAAAATAGCATAGACAAATTCATGGACAAATTTCATGATTTGAGACTCCAATTTGTGGATCAACAGTATACAGCCGCTAATTATACTGATTATCCTCCCCCATCATCCAGTATACGAAAGTCAGGGTAATTATTACTATTATTTGCAGCTAATCTTTCTATGCTGAAACGGAACAAGAGATATCTACAGAGAGCTACCGCTAACCCTCCCACCAAAATATAATACCGGCTCGCAGGCTGCTAAAGCGAAATAAAAAACAAGAATGTACTCTGTGGGCGAGTGAAGGACTAGTGGGAGCGATAGGTTGCGGGAATTGGTTTCTTAGATATAGCCCACTTATATTTTGCACAGAATCTCTTACCAACCGAGTGTGGTATTTAAAATTCACTCTCCCTTTAATTCGAGTATGCAAATTTTCAGAGCTTAGGAGCTCACCTTTCCAATTAAAAAAATTTCAATAAATTTTCTTCTCCTTTTTCTTGTATGTCTCACTTCACCCCAGGATCATCAATAAAATAAAGCCACACAAGCATACAGAGAGAGAGAAACTGCTTGGAGTGGATGTGATTGTGATGACTTAAAAACTTCTTCTATAACGACTTATATAAAACCTCCTCTTTCTCTCCTCCATTTACCAGTGCAAATTGTCTTATTTATTACCTCCAAATGAAAAAAGGGAAGTGGTTGGAATGCTCCAGTGTGTTCCCTGTTGTGCCTCTTGAATTCAATTTTACTCGGGTGGGAGCGAGCCCATAAACAATAACACACAGCTAACTACTTTCTAACGTTATTTATGTATTTACCCGGGAGGCAGAGAATCCAAATTTATCTCCTATGGCTTCGTTACACCTGAAAATATATTCGGAAAACGGGAGCAGAGGATGCTGACGATCCAATTTAATTTCTCACCCTCCGCCGATAAAGTACGAGTTGAGATAAAGTGAGGCCGGTGTGTCCATCCCAAATATCTTAAGTTTTACTCAACCCCCTCCTTGGATTATACTGCTACTGCTGGCGAGGTAGAGCATGCAATTTCAACTTCCCTTTTTTACTTTCACTCCGCTTTGCTTTCCGAGAATGCTTTCCGGAGAGGCCATCTCCCAACTTCACCGGAAGGATAAATGCATACTATATGAAAAGCCTTGATGTGGAGGCCAGATATGACTTTCTCGAGATGATCCCACCATACGCCCCCATTCTATCTGTGATGAGAAATGATTGCCTCGAATTTTCGATTAGTATATTTATGTGATGAGGATGAGGATGCAATATTATGATGAGGATGAGGATGAGGAGTATAAGTATGATGAGGTGGATGCAATATTATGAGAGCCAAAAAAAAATCAAACAACAATGACGAGCCAGTAAAAAAACCAAACAACAAGTCACACAACAACAATCATTAATTATCAATCCTTAATATTTATTATCCTTATATATATCCTATATAACCTGC
>JAQIWX010001410.1:0-10388 GCA_034696785.1 Lepidocyrtus cyaneus
GCCATGCTGCCCGTGAAGTGGATGCCACCTGAGGCATTCCTGGATGGGATCTTTACCTCCAAAACTGATGTTTGGTAAGAGCTCAATATTATTCTTCTTTGATTTTAATGACCCTTTCTAATTCATACAGTATATCTTCAGCAAACGACCTACAATTCTGATACATTTAATTTTCACTTTAATTAAATTTTTTGACTTGTCATTCACTCAAACCCATTTTCTGGAGTTTCTGTCAACGAATTTTGTTTAAAACTATCCTTCCCAAAAATACTATTTCCTTTGTGGTTTCAAACTTGCTGATTGACACAATTTTTTCTTCACTAATTCTCTCGGCATACCTTTCACTTTCGTCACAGCATCATCATCATCATCATCATCATCGCCCACTCCAATTTCTATCCTCTCCCTTCCTGATCCATAAATAACAGCAACGTGACAAACTGATAATTTGACATGAGCTTACGCATGGCTGGGCATACATTACATTTACATTACATATTGCTCACCTATTCCTCTTCACAACTATATTTAGATGATGGTTTCTCCTCTCTTCTGCTGTCTGTAGCAAAAACTGGAGAAAACGTCTCTAGAGAAATAAGCACGTTGACTATGATGATGATGACGATGATGATGCAGACTCATGTCGCATATCCTTCATAATTCATGCATAGCTTGAGAGAGAGGGCTTCATATTCCCATGTAACGAATGACATCATTCTGACGACTGAGGAGAAGGAAACATCTCGTTGTTAACTATATTTTCTCTATAAAAAAATTGAACTTTCATATCTGTTGGAGTAAACATATTCATGCAAGAACCAACAGTCATTACAGATGCCATGTGGGAGGGAGTACTGTAAGAGAAAGCAGCCCAGTCTATAATTTTCTCTTCCACATCTGTCCCTTTAATTTGAATGGTTGATGCTCACCCACTCTCCCTCCCCCCTCCCTCATTCCATCATCCGTCTCCTCTTACTTTATTCTCATTACATTACGCAAAAGTCAATAAATAGACCGGAGCATCATGAAAAACACAAGTGGATCTTCTCCCTTTTTTTACCGTGCCGTGAGGGAGGATTATAAGAGGATCTTCCAGAGTATATTTTTGTTCCGTATTAGAATGGCTGATTGATCACTTCAAGAGAAAAAGCTCAAGCCATATATTATTTAGCATGTTTTTCGATCATGATGATGATGATAATGTTGATGATGCATGATCCATGTTTGTTTGAACGGGCTTATTTGTCACCGTACAAAAGCTTCGATTTTCCCCCACCAAATAATTGTCAAGTTTTTTATTTTTGAATCATTCCGTTTGTTCAAAAAAAAATTGGAAAATCCGCTTATGTGACATGAGATAAAAACAAAACGTTTCAACTCGCTAGTTTTAAAGTGAAAAGGTTGGATTTGTACTTTATTTTAATTTTTAATTGGATTTGGAAAGTATAAATAACATTTAACCTTTTGCTAGCTTAACCTTTTAGCTAGGTGAAAGTGACCCTTGAGTGGAGAAAGCAATAAAAATATTGTTAAATAAGCTTGCTTGAAGATTCAAGTATCAGATTCGAGCATGTATTGTTTTTCCTTTATGCGCATCCCATCATTTATCTTGTTGACCTTCTCAGATTGTTCCCGTTTGTTTTTCAGGGAGAAGAGAATCATTCAGGGAGTGATTTATCTATTCATGAACTGAACTTCAGACTGCTGGAGTATGTATTTTGCTCGTGAAATATGGTTTGCATTTTATTTGCTCTTTCTCCCCGCACACACACAGCTGCTTTCAAAATAGGAATTAGTGAGAGAAAGTCATTCCATTCATTGTTCTTTTGGAGCTCATACATATATGGCCTGTTTCATATATAATACGTAATACAGAAATGGAGATAAATAAAGTTGGGAGGGAGCACGTGCACAATAAAAACCACAGCAGTCCCATTATAATCACCCGATGCCTCCAACAACGGCGCTGATATTTATTTACCAACTTTCACCGAAACAAGGGGACTCTCTGAAAAAGCAATACAAAAAGTCATGATAGGATATTACTCAATAGTAAAATATGTGCCATTCCATTCCATTCCATCCAGCTATGTTATGTAGCTCCAAGCAAAATCCAGTCAAGGCAGCAGCGAAAGATTAATGAGCGTACGTAAAAGGGAAGACTGTTAGCAAAGGAGAGAATCCGGGTTTTGTAGGCTTTGGCGATTGTCATCAAATGCAAATTTCATAATAATACATAGGTAATATGGGGAATGGAGAAAGTCTGGTGAAAGTAGGTAAAAGCAAAGAGGAAAATGATACATTGAAGTTTCCTCTGCGTAGACGTGAAAAATGATGAAAGATTTTTGGAGTATTTTTTTTACATTTTTTTTGTCCCGGATGAAATTTTTCTTCGTTAAAAAAACGATGGTAGAGGAGAAAACGGTGGCAAATCGCTTGTTGGACGGGAATTCCTTTCCCCTCACTTAACAACGTAGCTGGTTTACATCATCATTATTATGAAACGGGGAGGGATGAGGAAAGAGGATGTGGAGGGAATTTTACGTGACGCCATAATATTCGTTTCAAACTACAAATGTCAGAAGTACACTGTCGGCTTTGCTTTCTCCTCCTCCCCATATGGATTATTTTTCGGGGGAAAGCGGCATATGTAAAATGTGATATGGCTCTGGTATGAAACTTTTTAATATGAAGGGATGGGCAATTAAATCAAGGCATGGCAAACGAGAGAAGAGTACACTGGACAGTTTAACATTTTTAATTAAATGGGGAAGGAATGTTTGGAAGAGAAAGTATAAAATTTTTAAAATGAAAGCTAAAAAACTGAAATATGATGATAGCCCGGCATTTTTTAACTCCTCACATGTATCATATTTTATTGGAGGGAATTATATTTCCAACTTACTTTGAGTAATAAAAATACAAGTTGAGAGCGAGGGAGGGAGGAAGGGTGCATTTTATTTTATGTAAAAAGTTGTTAAATTAATCATTTTCAAAGGTTTTACCGTTTAGTCAAATGAACCAACTCGTTTCTGTTTTTTTTGCAAGGGGAAAGAAAAAACTTTCTCCTCTCTCCGGCGTCACTCTTCATTCCTTCCATTCCAAACAGTTTGAAAGTGGTAAAAACAAGCATAGAAGCATTTTTGGAGGAGAAAGTAGAAACTCCTCCAGAGAGGAGCTTGCATGGGCTTACTTACATTTTGTGACAAAGTTTTTGGAGGAATCATCATCAACCAACCTAATGTAGTTGGAGGTGTTGCTAATGTCCCAGTGCTTTCTCCCCCTTTTTGTCACGTGTTGTGTGGAAAGTATCCACTTTCTCTTTTTCCTTTCCCAAGTCACGCCACTTTGCTAGATATGTAACAAGTATAGTTAGTTATGTAGGCTTCTGCTCGGTGAAAGCAACGTGATTTGAGTAAAATGGGTTGACATACATAACAGAAGGAGACAGGGTAGTTATCAAGATGAAAGGCCTGTCTCTTTTTGCTGGAATATGCTGAAATTGGCTAGCCTCTTTGGTTGAAATTGAGATGGAATGGGAGGGAGGGAGGAACAGGAAACATGACTTGTTTGGTAGTGTTGATATGCTGTGGAGTGATATGATATGATTCAGACTCATTTCGTATGTATGAATGCAAAGCAAAGCATTATCATTACGATCATGTTGGTGGCGGAAAACAGTATCGAGCAAAGGGAAACGAAAAAAAGATTTCAGTTGGTTTAAAAACAGATGCGAAAAAGAGAAAGCGGATGGATCTGGTTTGACCTTTAAAAAAATGAAGTCGAGAAGGAATAACTTTCTCCTGAAAATATAAATTGCTGGACATTTCTGTGGATTGGATTGTTTGATTTTGTTTTAAAAAATGGTCGGAGAAAGTAAAATGAAAGTTTATGTATTTTTTTAAAATGTCATAGGTCATATGGAGTCCTCCTGTGGGAAATTTTCTCCCTAGGCTACATGCCCTATCCTGGGCGGGGCAACCAAGATGTAATGCAACTGATAACGAATGGCGGTCGCCTGGAGCCGCCGTCGAATTGTCCGGCCCCTGTCTATGGGATCATGACCCAGTGCTGGCATCCCATTCCCGAGGAGAGACCAAACTTTTCGACCCTGTTGGAGAGGGTGGGATACTGCTTGCAGGTATGTTACATTTGTTACGTAATCATAATCATCACAGTTGTAAAAAATACTTAGTGCTTTCTCTTCTTGGATTAATCATCATTTGGAGGGAGTTATGTTATGGCAGAGACAAATGAATACTTTTAGGAGGACAAATGAGCAAATTCAGGAGAAAGTCGTTTGTAAATGGGTTTGGAGATTAGAGTCGTAATTTGAAATAAAAAATTACAGAAAGAATCCAACCCACCTCAAAATAGTTTTACTGCGTCATTTTCAGCATTTTGGCAAACTATTTGATAGTAAAAGGATAAGACAGGAGCAAGCAGTGACCAGGGAGCGCTATCTTTGATCTTGTTGTGAAGTAGTTTTTTTTTGTGAAAGCCGATAAGTGTGAGATGAAGATGAGATGATAAGTTGTTTCTGAACGTTTCCATGTTCTTAAAGGCTCGGCTTTCCCTTTCTAGGCTGATCGTTTCCTTGTCGGTATTTTTTATCTTTTTTTTCTAATCTAAATCCACCGAAACGTGCTTGTGAAGGGACACTTTATCTTTCCCGGAAAGAAAAAAAGAAAAGAAGAAAAAAACATCATGAGCAGCACATATGATACTAAACCTCACGGTTTCTTTTTGGATTAGGACTTTCTCATCCGGAAGTTGATTTGATGAGTTGATAAGATACACTGAGGATTTAGCATATGCATAGGAAGAGGAAAAGAAAAAAATATAGTTATGTTACATATGCTCATGTGAAAAGAGTATTTTTTTGCAAAAAAAGGGAAAAAAAAGTACTTTCACCAAGCCTGTTTCTGTTTGCTTGCTCTGAGCTTGGTTAAGCTACAAAATGTGATATTACTTATGTGTCTGTTTGCTTTCCCCAGGATCCGGAGGTAGTTAACGCACCACTGCCAGTATTCCAGCGCCCGCCATCTTCAGAGCGGGACACGACACTGATGAGACCGCCCAACCCTGAGAATGCCAGTTGTCTCCGCATCGTCCAAGGGAACAGATACAGCATTTCAACGTAAGAGAAAGAAACATTATACCCTTCCATGCTCCGCAATACTTTCTCCTGCCGTACATGCTCCATATTGAAATATGAATGAAGAAGAAGGTGGTGGTGGAAAGGGAAACCAAAATCAAACTCATTTCATTTGTTAATTTTTGTAAAAAGGGTTTAGTTTAAAAAAATTCTTTTCAATTTGGAGAAAAATAGTTGATTGCTTTCTTCTTTAAACAGCTGTTATTTTCTTTTTTCTTGTAATTTGAAATGAGCTCCTCAGAATGTAAATGAATTTTTAGGAAAGAAAGAAACTGTAAAAACCGAAACGTCCCCTTCTCCACCATCTGTCTTCTCCGGAAGAATTTACTTTCCCTTTTTTATTGTGGCCCAGCACCAGTTCCATGTGACCGAAAGCACATGGAGATTTGGTGGGAAAATATATTGACATTTGCTAGGCTTTCCCGTGAAAGCAAAAACAAACCCAACCACTTTCCATTTTCATGCGGAGATGAACCGGGAAGAAAGAAATATGAACGGCTAAACTTTCTCCAAATTCTGGAAATAAATTAAAAGTGAAAGTTAATCCGGATTATTTTATTATTAATGTTTTGCAGGACTCCGGACATCGCATCGCCAAACTCTTCCACAGCGGATTATCTGGTTCCACTGACCCACTACTCCTTCTCCAATCCGGCGTCTCCGCCAGCTCGACCTGACTCCTCGAATCCGACCTCCCCCACCACCCCCATCCCGGAGTCGGAGTCCACGGAAACAATGCTGGACGAGGATGGACCCGACCCCTCCACCGAGATGGGGGTGAGGTCCCCTCCACTTTTTATAGACTCCTCGGCATCCACAACAAAGTATGCGGACATCACGCTGAAAATTGGTGGCTCTAGTAGTAAAGCCGAGACCACCACAGCCGCCACCACCGCCGATGCTGGGGCTGCTGGCGCCAACAAGGATAGCAGTAGTATTAGCTCCAGTAGCAAGCCAAACGCGAATGGGATCGAGACAGGGGTAACGCTTAGCGCAGCAGGGTTGGATAAATTGGATAGGTCATCGGCGGGAGGGAACAATGGTAAGCGTCCGGGAGGCCAGTATGCAAATATCGGGGTGTCCAAGCCCAGGCTCCCCAGTCCGGTTAAGCTGTCCCCGGGAACGCCAGGCCCTCCTGGAGGGGATAAGTCGGACGAGGAAATTAGGTGCTAAAAAAATTACCCAAAAGAGAAAATGAAACGAGGCTGAATACTGCTGGCCGTCATAAAATGACCAAAAAAAAAATTTATAATTATACGAAATTAATTTTAAGTAGGTTATCTGTAAAATAGTCTAAGTAATTTATAAATGAAACGAAATGTTTGTAAAATGTAGTTTAATGTAGAAAAGTATGATGAACTAAAATAAAAAATAAAAACCGAAAGGATATTTTGTGACTTTGTATATTGAATATAGAATATTGTTTCTGGTCGCTATCTATGTGAAAGTAAATCACGTAATGTTAGGAAAATTATGTAAAATGATGGTATGGTGCATGACGTCATCCAAGTCAATGACTTCAATGATTACAACGTTAAATTATGTTGGATTTTACACAAAAGAAGACGTTCATATAATGTTTATAAACTAGCTACATTATTTTCATTTAGCTACAACAATGGAACCTAGCTAAAAGCAGTTTTACAAACCTGATTGCAGACCGTTCTACAAGGAAATAAATAGTTTATTCAGGTAAAAGCGTCGGAACATGGGTCGTTTTGGATTTTTTGGAGAACAAAATCGTCATATTTTTATTGATCGTTGTAGGATGGTAATTTACATACATTAAAAAAGCTGCTATATTAAGTAAATGAAATTAGTTGAATATGGTTTGATTATTTTTTGGTTAAACAATCATACTCATACTGATACACTACTATAGTGAGTACAAACAATTATTGTATTTTAGTTTTTAGGAAATAAAACTGGAAGACAAATAAAAGCAAGTTAGATAAGATAGCTTCCTTGGCATGGGTAACTAGAAAGATAAGATAGCTTGATGATAAGTAAACTACATAAAATACTGTAAATAATGTAACTACAAATTCTACTGTAGCAGCAGCCTGTAAAATTAGCCACGGGTAAGAAGAAGCAAGTATAACGGTTTTTACGGTGCTGGGAACGGAGTTTTGTATTTTGCGTACGTTTCTGCTAAAAAAATAAAATAAATATTACACTCAAGTACATAAAGTGTAATGTAAAAAACCAAGCATAGGTATTTGTATTTATATATATTGCTGCCGTCTGATAATCGAGAATATTTACAGGAAAAAAAAACTAATTTTGTTACTACATAAAAATGAGCGATCCAAGAATGAAGCTAGTTAGGTAAGTCGAGTAAATTAAAGTAAAAAGTAACATTTATGATAGGTTAATTTCTGTTAACATTAATTACGTTAGATTTAGTCAAGAGAAAAGTACTACACCTACCTATATTACATTATTACAAAAAAGAAACATTTGTTTTGAGCTTGCGGATTATGTAGAAGAAACTTTAAGTGTGCTAAATTTACTACTTTCACTTTACTACTGTACCAGTACTACGTAATGTTTTATGTGGCAATTATTAGTAATACTACATGTTTTAGTTAGTTTACAAAAAGAAACTACCTAATTAATTATATTACGCTTGATTATCGTTAAGTACTGTAATGTATTGTTAATGTAACTGTAAATGTAAATGAGGGATCTGATCTGAAGGCAGACTTGTTTTTCATTGTCGTAAAAAAAATGAATAAATAAAAACGTGAATGTTTGTGTTGTGCTTGGTCCTTGGTCTATATTCATTCGCATTTATATCATTAGTAGCATAGCGTAACATCTTCATCTGATAAAAAAAAATACATTTCATCAATCAAAATGTCTTTTATCGAAGTCGACTTAAAAAACCATCTATATAGACTGAGCATCACAAAATCAGATCAATCCGAAACAATGCTGACAAAATGCCGGTATTTTTAAATACGAGAATTGGGAGATTATCTGAATTATGCATATTTACCAAAACTGCCGGGGAAAAAAATGAGCAATGATTGACCTTCTACAGATAGGCATAATCATATTCACTGGCAATACGGATACTGATGACATGACGATATTGATAATGATGATAGTTAATTTTTTTTAACAATATTTTCTCCAGAGAGAAAGTGGCTTCTTCCTGGCCTTTCCCCCTCCTGTCCTGGTCTTCCCACGCTTCTATTTTTGTGGTAACCGGAAGTCATGTGCCATCCCAGTAGTTTCTTCTTGGTAAATTGTGGATGTACTTTACGATTTCCTACTTGAGCTCAAGGATATCAAGGGAAGAAATAAGTACGTAAGTACATAGACTAGATATAGAACCAATCATATTGGCGACTCCATGTCTATGGACGTTTTCAGTCCGTCAGCCACATATCAACGTAATATAACATACAATTAGGAATTAAATCGGTCATCATGATTCGTGGAGTATAACATACATTCCAGAAATTAGAGGAGGGGCACAATTTTTTTTGGAGGGGAGGGGGGGGTCTTTTTTCCCTGCTGCCTCAATAAAATTATAATCTTAAAATGATAATAATACACGTCTTTACTATATACCTGCGACCACCCACTCGATAAAAATAGAACGGCGGGATAAAAAATTCCCGTCTTATTTCTGGATGTACTTGCAAACAAAAATCCTTCTTACCTATTACTAATCTCATCTGGCTTGGCAGCCTTCCCTTCATTCATTTCATACTGGTGTGGTATATATAGCTAGTTACATATTCAATTTGTAATAGGATGAAATCATGTGGAACTTTGGGAGAGTTGGAGAAAGTCCTATCATGATAAGACATTGGAATGAAACTCGACTTGGCTGTTGTTGGTGGAGTACATACTGCTGCTTACAGAAAGTGAGAGGGGGGATCCATTAAGGACTCACACACAAGTATAGATGCCTTCATGTATGTGTGAAATGGTGGAGGACTGCTCCTATCCTAACGCTAAGCTATGTACACTTTTTTTTTTATCTAATATTGATTCAGTTCAGTCTTTTATAGGAATGGGGGAGAACGGGAAGGGAAGGAGCGGAAGCCTAGGCTAGGCCAAGCCAAGTATGGGCATAACCAACCAACCCTTTCCCTCCATCCATTCCATCCACCCACGCAAAAGTTACAAGGTTCCAAAAGTGATAAAAAACGTTGTTTTTTTTTGCTTCTTCCAAGTAGGTCCTTATTCACTCATGGTGACAGAGAAAGAAGCTGAGCTGAAGCATTCTCACTCCAACAATAGGTCCATATAAGGGCTACCCTTTTCCTCAACCCTTTCAAGTGAGCTTGTGTAGTAGGATATAGTAATGTGACTAGGTAGATAGGTTTTGGTAGGTAGCAATGTGCTTTCTCCAGTTGTCTCCCTCTAAAATGTCTCCGTTTAAGGGAAACGTTTTGCTGGGCTTAAAAATATCCAGCTTACACAAAGCCAATGTAATGCCTCGTTATATAGCTTTCACTATTCTTGCCTTTTTAATTTTAACTTACTTTCAGCACTAGTTGACCACGTTGATCTGCTAATTATGAATAAGATGTTTTAAACTTTTAAACTTTATTGGCGTGGACATTCGAAAGACAACTTCATTTTAAGGGAACACCAGAACTGGAACAAATTGAAATCATGTAAATCCGAAAGTTTCATATTTTTTTTGACAATTTTTTAAAAAGTAAACGCTATCAATACATAAATGAAAATTGATTAAATTACCGGATAATTCCTTATAAAATAATGACATGTGGGAGTAGAAACATTTCTTCCTTGGCATTTCAAAACACTAAACCAGGTAATATGACGGTAAATGGGAGAAGATAAAAAAAACACGGCGATAGATATTCTACCTACCTTCCTATGTATTAGATTACAATTGACTTCTTGGACTTATTTATGAGCTCCTCATCCATCCGATCCATCCCAAAGAATCCGTCATTATCATCATCGCCATTTCCCCTTTAATACAAAAGAGAAAAAAAAGAAACTCCGTCTGTCCGTAACTCTTACGATAATGCCATCATCATCATCATCATCGCATACAAACAAGTATGTCGTGTGGAAGAGAAAGCATCCATGTTCTGGATTGGCATTCCTCGCCATTTTATATGTCATCATCAAGTTGGCGTCATCATCATCACTAGGGGGCGAGATTTCATGTATTTACATATCGGCCGTTCCTCTTCCCATGAACTCCAACGGTAGGATGTGTACGAATTACATC
>JAQIWX010001411.1:0-10384 GCA_034696785.1 Lepidocyrtus cyaneus
AAGGAATGTGCTTGTGTAAAATACAAGAATAAAGTCACTGCGGAGAGTCCAGGCAGCCAGCCCAGTGTTCACAGAACGAATTCCAACAGTAAACTGAACCAGGCTCAATCTTTTACCAACAACAACGAGTTGCATGTTGCATTTGTTTTAGTAATGAGGAGCAGTAACGCATGCTCATGCTTGATATATGAGATGAGAGTCTTTGGTTCTGTTATGTTATATCACAAAGGAAAAAAAAATTCTTTCGAGTTAATCTCTTTGCTGGTCTACGTGTGCTTGTGTTATTGGATCCCCTCATCTTCTTTTTTCTCATTTCGGATTTTATTTTTTATTTTTGGGTCTTCAGTCTTCTAGAAGGACATAGGCTTTTGTACCTTTCTTGCCCGAGTGGGATGAGATGCTAAAAAATGAGTATTATTTTTACTCCAGAGCCAAGCTTGTAAAAAATATTATAACAGAGCAGAGAACACGAGGAGGTTACTAAGAGGATTAGATTTGGGCTGATGATGATGATGTGATGATGGTGAAAATATGCCAGAGAAGTCAAAACGTTCTTGATCCTTTTTTTGAGTGAATGACTCATACATATGAAGACGTCAACCTAATAAAACCTCGAAGAAAAAATAAATATTTACTTTTTACTCGACTGGTCTTCTGTAATAAGCTATATTTCATCGTATTGAATTTTGTTTTGTTCCTGTAACAAGACTGGCTTTTTTCTATATGTATTTCTCTTCAAGAACTGATTTTAGAGAATATATTATTTTTATGCACACAAACTAGCTCTGTTAGGTACCAGCATGAGCATGCTGGTAATTGTGTTATGCGTCATTTTGGTGACTTTCTGTATCAGCAATTATTTTTGTCCACGAGGAAATTAACCAAACAGTTTTATGATAATGATAATGGCCCAAACAAACATGATTATCTCATCCAAATTCCAGAAGCCAATCTTTCTTTGAATATTGATGTATTTTTTGATACTTAAATGAAAGCAGTTTTTGGAACTAACATTTTACAGAGTTCGCGTTTATGAATGTGTCAATACACTATATTATGACCCTCAATCACGACACAAGTACTCATTACAAGTAATGTTACTCAGCTTGATGTGAATATGTATGATTGTGATTACACTGCATTTTTTTTGCAGTTTCAAAGCACCTAAACAAAATTTGCATATTATTTATCTAGTAATAAATGCCATTTAAGTAATTAGCTTCATGTGATATACTATATGTCATATCATGGAATAAATGTTATACTGTGCGACTATGAAGAATCAAAAAATATCTCCACAATTTTACAGCAGTTGCATGGTCTATTGGCTAATCCTTTTCTCCGTAACTGGTAATTAGTCTATAATAATATTGTTGATCTCTTGATGAACAGTTGCATCCGACCTGAATGAATTCTTTAATCATACTCATACTGCTATATAAATGACAGATGCTGATGCAGGTGTATATTGATAGGAATCCTTTCGTCGGGAAAGTTGCTGCAAGCTGAATATTATGCATTTTTTCTGGGGTAACATGAGACACGATAAAAAAAATGGTCCATTTTGTAGGGATACTTTTGATAGCTGTTATGGTGATGGGGACAACATTTGTGAACGCTCTCGAGCATTTTGACAAGTTTCGGGAAGGCTCTTGTTCGGAAGTATCCTTTCCAAAGATGGAGGCCAGCAAAGAATTCGTAAGCCCCAATATCATTTGCAAAACAGAAATGGTTAATTCTTTAAAGTGGACAAAACATTTTTTGTTAATAATTTAAGTTTTTTATTGAAGGTTGACACGCTGGAATACATATCGGCTGGAAGTAAATTCCAAATGTATCGACTTGCTTCAACCCTCCCCAGCTATAGTTCCATGGAGGAACCCCAGTTCCTCCAAGACGCCTGTTTCTCCCGGAATACCAGCATGAGCCCTCCAGAAAAAACCGTTGGAATATCTGGTTTCGGCCGTTTACTTGTTTCCTTCAATGTGACTACTAGAAATCCGAAAATCTACTTTGAATCCGTTCCCAATGACCCATCCCAATCCTCACACAGGGATACCGCGACAGTGTCTCTCATGGATAATGAGACTTTTGCGTTCATAGTTTACTGCAGGGTTAGTATCGATCAAAAGAGCTGGATACTTGTGACTTTAAAACCTGATGGTAGCATTGATGTAAATACCCGGAAAACTGTTGAAGACCATGCAGTGTCGCTGGGATTCAAGAGGGAGCACTTTGTGTTCCTCAGGTATGACAGTTGTCCCAAAAGTGGATGTCGGTCAGGTTAAGTTTAAGTTAAGATTAAATATATTTCTAATGCAAATATCGTATGTCATGGCATCATTATATCTTTATATTCTTTTATTTTTTTAATATTTATTGCGGAAAAGTTATATTTCGAGTTAACTTTTACGATTGCATTTACAGTTTGGCAGACTACTACAGCTAAATTAACATTGTCAAAGCTTACGTTTACTCTATGATCTGATCTGTTGCTCTCACAAAGGTTACCTATTAATGCGAGTATTGAAGTAAAACTAGATAGATGGTACATGCTTTCATTGGCTTAGAATATTTCGATGTACATTTAAACTAACTCATCATGAAAATTAGGAAATACATATATTGGTGAATAACTTATCATCAGTAAACTAAACTATATTTTTTTTTTCAGTAGTCCTCAATTACAAATTAAAATATTCCTGTAGTTTTTTTTACCTTACAAACAGTCAAAAATATGGCGTCATCAACGAGTATTTTCAGGGCCCTATCCATCAATTATTTAACAATCCTTCCCTCCAACAACATCAGCTTGATAAAATAGTTTTTTCGATTTTATGTTAAAATTTTATCATTTTCATTTCCGGCTTAATTATTTATTTAAAAAAAGCTGTTTCTTAAATGGGCACAATTATTTCAGATAAACAGAAATCCTGATTGCCTTGTATCGTATCCTTATCTTTGTTTAAGAAAGGTTTGTTAACTTTTAAAATCTTATCTTATCGACTATTCATTTGAAAATAATAATATGTTTCTTATCATCATCGTGTAAATAATTGCTTTCATTCAGCCTTCCTTTCCATTCAGACCATTTCAATTCGAACCCTTCATTGGACACTTATCCATCCAGTGTTTCCCATTCCCCTGCTGCTTACAGCAAAGACAACGACTCTCCTCCAAGCTATGAGCATATCCACACAAATAGGGCTTATCTTGATAACGACAACTCTGATGGAAGCAAGCTTTTAGCTTATACAACCTCCTCAATTTTAGATCCGGCTGGAGCTTAAAAAATTCCTTCTCCTCGTTCGTATGCACATAAGGGCATTTATACTTGGAGCACCAAAACTTGTTCAGACATGGCTCGCTGTACATCCTCGTCGGCTTTGTAATTTTCCGGATTAGCGGAACAAATCCATCATCGCCATCAACACCATCATTGTCAGCACCATTGCTAATATTTTCCTTCCCATGATCCTCTTCAACTTCAAGACTACCCAGAAGATCCTCATCGTCACAGTCAAAGAACTCGGAGGCCACGTCGTGATCATAGCAGCTAAAGTACTCTGACACGACGTCATCATCCTCCTCCTCATCTTCCGTTTCATTCCCGCCATTACCATACAGGGTCAGATTTTGGAAGCGGTTTTCCGAAGTAATGTCCTCAGGGCCGTTGGTTGAGCGACGGGAATCCAGAAAGACTTTATACGCTTGGAGCTTGATTTTCAATCCGAGTCTGGAGTAGTGCTCATCCAACTGGTGGGTGAAGGGTTGGACATGCCTTCATTCATTTAAAAAAAAAAAAATCACTTTAATTTCTAACTTATTTAATTCAAACTATTTGAGAGCTACTTACTTGTAATAGTCAAAGTTCCGAATTTTCCCAGTCTTCGTCCGCCGATATTCCTTAATGCATGGAAGGAGCAAGATATATTTGTATCTGGAAAGGTACTTTCCCATCATGGGAAGGTGGAAAATGCGGCCGGCTTCCGAGACAAACTCTTTGAGGAATCCCTTCTTGTCCCGATCGGTAGGCAATAAAATTCTTAAATAAGATAATGATGGAAAAGCAAAATAGTTACTCCAATTAATTGCTCTACTCCAATTAACTAATTAATAATTATATATTTATTATTGCTTGGTTTTATAATGACTTACGATGTAATTAAACTCCTCTCCCTCGGGATCTGCTCCTTCCCCCAGACCACTTTGGTGTAGGTGATTTCATTGAAGATGTTGTCAATGGCGAAGACCTTCACCTGATCCGGATTCTTTTGGGCTAGGCGCTTCACCGTATTATTGAATGCGATGGCGAATGACCACACCTCCGCTTTGTAGCCGTGCTTCACGGCAGTATTCACAACTGAGAGGAGATCCCGATCCCCGGAAAAGAGGATGACGGTCCTGTTCGGCCCGATTTCATTCTTTTGGTCGACGATATCCTCGATGGCCCCTGCGGTGAGGGCTGCATCCGTTTGCTTCTCTTTCATGGTCCATTTGGAACGCTGAAATGTTTCGACGTGGACCTTTTTCCGGCGGATGGCATCCCAAACTAAGCAAAAATTAGCAACAATATAATTAATGCATCCTATTCATGCATTGGACTAGTTTTGTAAAAAAATGTGATGTATTTTTGAGCTTACCTGAATCCAAGGCTGGAGGCTCAGATCCATAAAGTTTTCCAAATAGTACGCCCCGATCACCCACGGCCCTGTCAACCAGTTTCCCGACATCGATCCGGCAGGCGACGTCAGGAATCCCATTCATGTAGCCTTTTTTCCGGCCCGAGTATATCTTCGCACTTTCAAAAATGTTGGAGTTATCAATGTAGAGTAGAATGTGGGGAGGCTTTGCCCATTCATAATAATCGGGTTGCTCTTGCTTTGTCATATTTCTGATTTGTATAATTTTTCGGACGAGGAAACGCAAATTATAAATCACCCGTTACATAAATACATAAATCACAGCCACAGTTTCTCAAACAAAAAGTGTACCTTTCCTCTCAAAACCACGCACATAGATAATGTACTAGCTTGCTTTGGCATACGCTACTTATTACATTCTGCCCATCTACTTAAATATCAACCGACCATTAAAGCTGAATAATGATGAAAAGTTCTGGATTTTTTCCCCACTATCCCTAAAATCGAATTCATAAAAGTCGTGATCGTGAACTTAAAACGTTTCATGAAAGTCAGATCTCTCAAGAAAGATGATTAAAATTACAAATATGCTATTAAATTGAGGATTAATTTGCATCACAACAGCAACTATGGCAAAAGGATCGTAATCGTAAAAGAAAGAACTTCAAAAAAAATATTTATTTATCAGTATCGCTATCACATACGATAAACATGCATTTATAGTAATGTACTATTACCTTAATTGTCCCACTTAATTCATAGCTATTAGCTTAACTACCTAACAACAAGTGGAGTGAGATCGATCTCTTTAAAACTCTGTAAAAAACCACTTTACAATATCCATCCATTCAGTCATGCTATTTACTACACACATGCTGCTTCTGTATTCCAAATTGACTCCAATGGAATAGAATTGAAAACCAACAACAACATCCTGCTCGCTCCTGCTCATCGTTTTTCTGTTTGCAAGCTTTTGTTTTCCGAGTTTAGCATTCCTTCGCACGATACAATATTCTGCTTATATAACTTTCCATTTGGGACAAGAAGTTCTTTGTACTCTTATACTATCACCGTAATATAGATCTGTCATATAGATCCTAAGCAGCTCCTCAAATGCACCGACCGACCACTCAATGATGCCATTGCATGAAAAAAAAGTTTCCCAGTTCGTGTTGCTGCACAAAAGTTATATAATATTAGTTTGGTACGATATGATATTACAGCATAAAAGTATAGAGCGTCATATCATAATATATGCAGTTGCGTTGTTGCGTAGTCCGTCAAGGTATTTGTACTGTGACTGTGGTCAGCACAAACGTCCATAAGACATGACATGAGCATTACTTGCTCTGATCTTCAAAGAGCATCCATGCATTTCTTCGAATGACCATGGAAAATGCAGATGACAGTTTGTGAGAGCTAAATTCATGATTTTCGCTAACTGCTTTATTCATCTTCCAGCCAATAATAATCATCATCATAATTGTATTTACATTTCAAATAATTAAATTTGAATTTACATTAAAAAAACATTTTTTTATTTTGCATTCAACATTTTTCCTTAACCTCGCCATTCTCATGTTGAAGCTCCGTGAGCTCCCCATTGCTGGTCGCCCTCTCGGTGGACACATTCTCCAGGGAAATGTCCTTTGATCTCTGCCCCTCCCCATTTTTATGCTCATCCATTTCTGATAAAAACTCGGAGATGAGTACCGCATACATATTAAGCAGGAAGAGGAAGGTCAGCGCTGCATAGGAGCCGATGTAAAGAACCGCTCCAGTCCTACTGACCACCTTCAGTCCAAAGTATAGTCCGTCCAGACACGGGAATCCCAGGAGAAGAATCAAGACCCACAGGGAGGATTGAAAAGTGTCAAAATTAAGTACATCGTTAAGTCCCCTGCTCTTTTCAACGTCGGCGAACAAAAAGTGTCCGAGGAGAGCGTACGCCCACATCACTGCCATATGCAGAAGGATCAGATTAGCCAAGGCGGACTTCACATTCCCCAACGAGGAACGGAACACCCTGGCCGTTTTACAAGAACACGCTGGAGAGCCTAAGAACCGGATGACCCTCGCCAAACGGAGGATCCTGACCCCCACCAGTCCAACACAACACTCCAGGAACACTCCAAGAAGTCCACTAAGCACAACAATCACATCTAAATAGTTCCAACCGCACTTGAAATAGTCCTTCCTCCAGGCAACAATCTTCAGAACCATTTCCACCGTGTACAGAGCCAAAATAACGCTCCAAATCACTTCGATGCACCCCTCCAGCTTTGGATCTTCAAGTTGATAATGGTCGAAGGACAAGTTAACCATGTCGATTATGATGAGCATGACCACCCCCACCTCAAACTTGGGATTGGATACGAACTTGTAGATTGCTCCAAGGCAGGAAGATTCCGGCGGTGGAATATAGTAGTCCTGTTCCAATTTCAGGGCCTTCTGGACGCACTTCGCTTTCTTGGCTTTGGAATAGGCCGTGGCTTGGCTCTTCGTTAGAATCAAGCCATATCCTTGATCCTCCTTAAATTGCTTGAGAACGTGGGAAAATAGGATGGCCATTGGTCCAAGTCCCGCGAAGAGCATGACGGCCATGAAATAAAAGATCCAGAGCTTGTTCCCGGCGGTTTCCCGGGGCATGCCTTCCGAAGAGCCGGCATCCAAACCGTCGTTGATGATCTGAACCCAGCCCATTCGGGACACCAAGAACACCATGTTGAGGAAGCCCTCCTGGGCGTTGTCAAAGTTGCTGTCGGAGTTCACCCAGCTGTGGTTATTGGCCAGGCAGCCTATTTTGCTCAATGTGGGAACCACTTCATTTTCATCCATGTCCAAACACTGGAAACGTAAAAAAAATTAAATTTGTTCAATAATAATTGCTCATTTATAATTTTCAAAATATTTTTTTCCTGAATCCAACGTTCAAGAAGAGTCAATTAATTAATTACCTTGTGATATTTTCCAGCCATGGATTGAACACCAAAAGAGACGAACACGAGCCAAATGAAAAGAATGGCCAGAATCACTTCCCACACAGCTCTAATCTCCTTTCTATATCCTTTGAAGGGAGCCTTCAGCCAGCCCACCCTTGAAACCAACATGAGAGGCCGGAAGGATCTCAAGTAAAACATGCCCAAAAGGAAGGGGCCGCTCACAGAAACGTTGATATGGCCAGGTTGATATGGCCAAGTAAAGTATGCCAGGTTGATAACGTTTTCCTTTAAAAAAAAGTATGCAAAAACCAATTATGTAATTTAAATGATCAATTAAAAAAATTGCAACAACGCATTTAGGTTTTATTAATATTTTATACCAAAGTGATGATGACGTCAAATATCCAGCCCCCGTTCATAACTGACTCCTTCACCCCAATGGTCACCAGCTCATACAAGATTATGATACCGAAGGCTACGGTGAACAGGATCTCAATTGCAAACAGTCCAGTTTGGAGAGTTTCTTCTTCAATATCTTCAAAAATCTATAGAAACCCAAATAATACATTATAATTACTAAAGAAAGCATTTAAAAACTTAACTTATATTTAAGAAATTTAATTACGAAATATTTTTTTTTTACCATCGCTACGGACGCAACAACGATGATAAAGCACACGCCAATTTTATATGCCAAATGCTGGCCATCCCTCTTATCTTCCCCTTCCTCCTCTTCCTTTAGATGAGTCTTTTTGCTCCAACACTTTCTTAATAGGGAAGACAACCCTCCTTCATCCTTTCTTCCCTGGAGTTCTTTGACAGTTGTGTAGACCAGCCCAACCAAGACCACACTGATGAGCAAGGCTCCACTAAACGTAGCCACTGCATAATATACAACAGTGGAAACTGGGGCGAATGGATATACATCCCAGAACGTTTCAATCACTTCCGCAATCTGCATCCGGAGGACCATCCGGAAGGAGTGCCAAAAGTCCACGAAGCTCCATCGCTGGAAGTCGTCAATGTTTTCAAAGCGCCCATTTTCAATCTCCTTCTGACCCAGCTCAAACGGGCCGATGAAGATTATGAAGGCGAAGACAATCAAGGCGTAGAGTGCCCATCCCCAGAGAGCCTTGATGGTTTTAGAGTAGACGGAGAAAATCAAGAGGAGACTGGGCCAATATTGGACAAGCTTGAGCATCCGAATGGGCTAAAGAAAAAAATATTGGGGGCAATGTGAGAACATTAGGATTTTAATTAACTTCTGTTGGATATTTAAAAAAAAATTAGCCAACGTATGCTCACAGCCAAAACGAAGCCATTGTAAGGACTCAAATACGACTGGGCTTCCAAGGGGAACGTGAGTAAAACCAGGAGATCAAACAGATTCCACCTGTTCTTCAAGTAGCTTTGAGGACCAAGAGCAATCAATTTCAGTAAGAGCTCCGTCATATAAGCAGCAAAGACAATCTAAAATATTAAAAAGAGAAAGTTACTCAAATTAAATTTAAAAAGAATTAATTTCCGATTTTGATTTCCGTCAAAATTAATCTGCTGATTTTAGTAATGCGACTTACAAGTGGGATGACCTTCAGGAAAAGCAGGTATTTCACTGGATCCTCACCAATTCCATAATACGCAGAACTGAGCCCGACAGTATCCGCAAGGATGACGGCGATCAAGGCAAATCTCACGTAGTCATTGGAAGTGATCGACTTTGCCAGTTGCCTTAGTCCCGCCTGATGTTCTTCACCGTCAACATCACCATCAGCCTTCCCATTTTTCTCAAGAGGTTTTACATCCGTATCCTCACCAACTCCATTTTCCAGCCCATCAGAATTGACTTCTTCTTCCGTTGATGATCCTTTCCAGTCTGTGAAGAGATGGCCTAAGATGGCGAAGAAGAGACATCCCATGGGGTAGGTAATGAGGAGAACGATTCCAGCAAAGAATAGCATATGCCAGGGTCCATTGGCTCTCAAAACCTGTCCAAAAATCTCCTCCTGGAAGTCCTCATTCGCCAATCGGAGGACAGAGATGAGGGACCAGAACACGTCATCAAAGTTGGTCAGCCCTTCGTCCGGATTCTTGCCGTAGCCTTGGAGGCAGACGTAGCCTTCAGGACATGGTCTATATCCAATTCAAATAAGTCATCTTAATTGGCACAATAAACGTTGAAGTTAATTTTACCATTTATTATTTAAAGTTGTACCTTGATCCACTGGCGTTCCCACAGGTTGGAAATCCATTCTCCAAATACCAATTGGTCATATTAAAGTTATGCGAGTCCCACATGGCATCGCTAAGACTTTCTCCAGCATTTGAATCCGGATCGATGACCTTGATGCATTTTTGTGTCAATGTGCCCATGTACAGTTGGGAGCCGAGTAAGGAAAATCCCCATAAGGTAATCAAGAGAAGCAAAAGCATAGTTCCGAGTCTTCCGATAGCTCTCAATGAAAGGGAGCTGGCTTGACGTACGTCTAAAAAACACATGATATATTTAATTTTTTCGGCCCTTTAGACAAATTAAGTTAGTTAATTATTTTAGATAGCGTGTTAAATTAACTGAGCTTACTTGGGATTAACGGAATAATCTTGAAGATCCGAATCCATTGCGCTGACGATCCATGAAGTATCAATACCGATCGTGAGAAAAATCTAATTGGGGGCAATGTGAGATTATTTATGATTGACTGGATTGGATTGAAATGGGATTGACTGTTAATTAAATAAATAAATTAGAGTCACTTTTTTCGTACCCTGTCCAAATAACCAGAATGTCTAGCCATGTCCATG
>JAQIWX010001412.1:0-10382 GCA_034696785.1 Lepidocyrtus cyaneus
AATCGGAGGGTGACCAGTCGTACCACCGTCTTGCTAATCATCCTGTTTTTTACTTTAAAAAATGTTTGTTTGTTTTTGCAGAATGTAACTTGTTTTTTTTATTAAATTAAATCCAAAAGCTTGATTACAATTTAGTTGATCAATTGATCACTTATACTTGCTGCTCTTCATCCAATCGAGTAAGTCATTTATAGTTAGGGAATGTTAGCAAGTAATAATAATTATTATTAGTAATCGAATGACAAAATATTTATTGGGATATTTTTTGCGATTTTCCTTCAGGTACGTAGCATACAAATTTATTTTAAGAGTAACAAAAAAACCATTTCGTGATCCAAGCCAACCTTTCTAATGCCAGCATACGGAACACGAAAGGAAAACTCTGACTAAAAATAGAATAATTAAGTATGTTTTTACATCTAGGACCGTATTCCCTTTCCCTTGTCAGTTGTAGGTAGCTCCTTTTCCCGGAGTATTTAATTTTTTTCCCTTTTTCAGCTAGACAAATAAGTTATGGTGGTTTGGATTTCGCAAATTTTACTCAACCCGGCTCCCACGTGCCAACTTTCAATACTATTGATTGATTCATCCTTGACATTATTCATGACCGGAAAAGTTTTTTTTTTAGCAATCTTTTAAAGATTACCATACCAACAGGGTAATCAAAAAATCCAAACACTTCATCCCAAACAGTGGAAACGTCTCCTTCCCCACATGGAAGAAGGGATGTCCAGCGGGAATACTGAATTTGCGACAACTTCTCAGCCACTTCGTAAATCGATGTTTGGGCCTTCCACAGCTTAGCATCCTCCCTTGCTCAATAAATCCGCCCGAAGCACTCCCCAGCTTATCCAGCATGGCGGACTCGTAGTAAATGAAAAGCAGCGGGCCAAACACTCCCATCCCCGTCACCACAATCAACGCAAATCCCCCTCCAAACATCAATGCCGGGAATGAAATTGCGGAATACGCTGAAATGACGAATACCACCATGACAATCACGAAATGAAAGGACATGCACACATTGGCGAATACATCATGCGCCAAATTGTTGAGCAGTTGTTGGGTTCGGAACATTAGCATGACTTCGTTTTCCGTCAACAATCCAAATCCTTTGGTGGCGATGTCCCCATTGTTGAAAATCATTTCCGGGGTTAGAGCAGCCAGACAGGATTGGGCAACCACGAGGTAGCAGAAGGCAGGGAGAAGGAGCACGCAGGCCGTGCTTGTTCCTTCGAATGTCATGATGATCACCCCAAGAAAGAGGGGAATGAACCGGGCCTCAACTTGGATATCCACTTCGAACCATTCCTTGGCCAGGATGTGGATCGGCTCGAAGGACTGGGTGACGCAGAAGCAGAAGACCAGTGGGAAGACTAAAGTTAGGAGCGAGAGCGCCCATGGCAAAAATTCGCCACGACTTCCTCTGGTCATTCCAAACCGATCTGTATAAACAATTAAATTTTGATTTAAAGAATCGCTTTGAGATGTAAATGAATGACAAATTATTAATTTACCTTTGATTGCCTTAATGTAACGAATGGACTGATTAGTCATCCGGAGTAAACTGTCATGATCCCCGATGGAGTTGAGGAGGTGAACCGTCACCAGACAAATTATGAGGACCAAGGATGCCTCTCCAAAAGCAATGAAGGAGCTGAACAAGGAGCCCATCCCATCAGAAAGAAGCTGGACTGCCACCGTAATGAGGAAAAGAAAACTTGGATAAGTAAACAGGTAAACGCTCCAAATGGAATAGACGTTGCAGGTGGTCATCCTATCTTGAGAGAAGTCCCAGGTATAGATGCTCACAAAGGAGCAGGACATAATGAAAAGCCGGAGCTTAATTAGGGTTAGCGTTTGCTCACTTATCATTTTAATAAGAACAATGACAAGATTTGAACGAACAATTGAAACAAACAAAAATCAATTAAAAAAAATAACTACAGTTAGAACTTAGTTTTTTCTATGGTTTCGTTAAATACTTTTCTTTTCTCAGCTACAGTTTCTGTGAATAGCAAATGTTGGAATGGTATGCTAACCAAAGAAACAAAAAGATAGAGGCACAAGCTATCGTCTTACTTCGTACGTTACGTTCGTAGGTAGGTTCTTACTTTTATTCATTTTTCCCAATACGAATATCATATTATGCAATATATGCTCAATATTTTTCTTGTTGTACAAGAAACGTAGAAGCATTGTAGGATTTTTGTTCGATATCCTTCTAAAATGAAAGCATGAAAAAAAAATGAAAAATAAACTAAACTCCTCCTTTTTCCAATTAGGCATACTATGTATCTTTAAGCTTAAACTGCACAAACAAATGTTTTCTTTTCTTGGAGCATTCGTATCGTAGCATAATAATTTGAGTTGTAGATAACTACTTGCCTAGCAATCTAAAACAGTATTTTGAAATTCAAGTATATAGGTGTAGCATTATTTATTGCAAAAATCCACTCAGCAGTATCAAAAATCAATAAATATTTATTTTGCCATTAAAATAAATAATTCTTTACATCCCACAATAAATAACTTAAACTAACTTAAATATTAATTAACCAATTACTTCTTCACCACACAAGCAACGTAATCAAAAAATCCAACCCTTTCATCACAAATATGGGGAAGGTGTGCTTCGTCACTTGAAAAAATGGATAAGCCAGTGGAATACTTAGTTTGGGGCAACTCCTCAGCCACTTCCTAAACTCAGCTTTTCGGCCTGGACAACTTGCTTCCTTGATCGATAAATTTGGAGGAGATCGATAAAAATTTCGGGTTCAATTTTACGTAGCGAATAAATTGATCTTTTGTAACTCTCTTCCTTTTATCAATTTTTGTAATGTAATTTTGAAATTCAATTATATTGCATTGATTTGATGCAGCATACTGTGTAGATTTCAATTTACTTCAAAAGTATAAGGTATAAGGTTAACTGTCTGCTCCACACAAAACTGCATATGTAAATTAGCGGCGTTCCATTCCATTATCAAAGTAGTTCCCATTAAAACGGATTTTCAAAACCGGGCATGACTTCCAATTGCACAAGCGCTCAACATCAGAGCATTGAATTGACGGAAATTCCCAATCCACAGGTTATAAAATGTGATGACGATTGCGATTGACAAAGGACAGCAAGATAATACCGATCATCAATGATAAGCCTTGGATGTCGGTATATAAGTCGATCAGCAGCTGAAGCTCCCGCTACATTTGGATTGGGACTGTGATTTCCGCATCCCTCTTTGCGGTAAGAATTTTCCTGGTTTTGTCTTCCAAAAAATATTTAGTAAATTTGTTTTAATTTTTTTAAATGAGCTATATTTTTAACTTTGAAATGTAACTAGTTTGAAATACAAAAGCGCCAATTAAAGCATGAATGTGTGGCTTCTTTTAGTTAAACGTGCAAATACTTGCATTTGTCTATGTGAAATGGTACTTGCACGAGCCCTCATCAAGTACATTCGGATTACCCCATATTAACATTACAGATATACATCTTAATGGAAATCGATAAATTCGGGGGGAAACGGATTTGCAAACTTAGCTTGATATGTATGCAAAAAAAAGATATTGAGAGAGACTTCAAAAAAACATTCCGTCCGATAAATACTGAAATTTATGAATTTATGAATACTATTCATTTACACGTGGGTGAGGGTACTCCAAATAATTGCCGAGAGCTCATAATGCTCATTCCTCTACACGTGCAATTATGACATGACCAATGCCAATGTAGCACTTCACAACATGCGCCCATCTACTTCGTCCACTTGTTACCTACGCACACTCCAATTAAATTTTTATACAATCAATACTCATCCACACAGTACCATTAACTATCTTTATTCCGCCAATAATTCCTCAGCAAAGCAAGTTCAGCACTGCTCAGAATTCGAATAATGTATCCTTGAAGAAGCTTCTAACATTTCTGATTTTCTTATTTTCATGCTCAGCGCGTCCGGATACGTTACTATTCTATTGGATAGCCCGTTACATAATAATTCTTCAATATGATCAGGAAACTGCATAATATTGCACAAGTTTATATAGTCTGTCTATTTATAGGTATATACCCCGGTAGCATTCCAAGTTCCGCATCAGTATCCTTTCCGGATTTTGTCGATTGGTTTGAGTCATGCAGCTTTACATATTTCCATTACAACAAGATCAACTCCACTTCAAACATTCATATTAACGCTAACACTGCATACGAATACAACGCATTATTAGACAAGTTGCTTGATATCCTACCAACCAACCACCTTTCCTTTAAATTGACTGAGGAAAACAAGCTGGATTTCTTCACAGCCCATCCACTCTCCGCTTATCGATGGAAACTGTCTTCGTGCAACGTCCAGCTCATCTTGCCCTCCGCTATTCATTATTTCGTTTATACAATGAATAACAACGAGCCCATTCAACCAGAATTTCTTTGGATACTCAGTCAATCTCCGGAAACGGCAAGAATGAATCCACATTTTCATCCAAGTAAAATCACCGATCTGGCTTATCTCATCGCCCCAGCTGTGATCTTTATTGGGGTCGTTGACTTTAAAAACGCTTTCTTCATCAAACCTCCGTTTACTAACTTCGACGACAATGGATTGACACCGATTCCATCCCATCTGCTCAATAAGATGGGAGGGGTTAGCAGCATTAAAGAACTGTGGACAAACCTATTTCATGACATGAAACATTCCCTGACAATATTTGACCGGAGCGTTAAAATTAGTAAACTAGCCAAATATATTTACAAAGGTGATGATGGGAGTTATAATCAGATTTGTAGGCTTTACGTTTATAACACTGGAATCCAGCCAGTGATCTGCAGTCTGCTGACAATAGTTAACAAGTTCAACCTTACATATGGGAACCATCCGGATTCAATTATGCATTTGAAAGTGTACTCGTACATGCTCTCCGTTCCCCTGAATGTGAAAGGCTTGACCAGAGCTCATGGCTGGAGTCCCTTTGGACGTTTGTACAGGAATTACGCGTTCATCACGATTGCAAGTGGGATCCACCAGTTGGAAATTGAAACAAGGCTGGCTGGAATAGTGGAGCCCTTTGGATGGCACATTTGGCTGATGCTTCTCCTTGGAAGTTTTTCGGTGGCGGCTATTTTTAATTGGAAGAAAGGGGGAAATTTTGGGCATGGAAAGCTCCTCGAACATTTTGGAAGACTGTGGTTTGAGATAAGCCATTTGCTATTGGGGCAAGGAGCAACTTCCTTTGTGATGAAGACGAATGACCCGGTGCTTATCTTGACGTGGTTTCAATGGAGTTTAGTGACTATTTTGATTTCCCAAGTTTATCAAGGTGAAATGTTCTCTTCGTTATCGTATCAGGTTGAGCCCGATGCTCCTCCAAATGTGGAGACGCTGCTTGATAGCAGCATGATGCTGGGAACTATAACAGAGTGTACTGAATATCAAACGGTGTATTCGTGCTTTCACCAAGTTGACATCCCGGCCATTTTGAAGAACGGGAGGGTGGAGAAGCCCGAAATTTACAAAAGGCTGCAACACGACGTCCACTGGATTTCCGTTGGATCCGGATTTGAATTCGCTCAGGGAGCTCTGAGCGGCGGAGTGACGACGGTTAATCAAACTGACGTTGTAGCATTGCCAGAAAAATATACCTTAATTGATCAAGAGGAGATGGTCAACTGTATTGCGACCTTTTTTAGTCATTTGAGCACCGCTTGGATTTCAAAGCCGGTTCGGGTGCCGATGCTAGGAGAAAATTATTTTTTTGTTGTGTATGCGAATTATTTCTATCCCATGTTTGTTCAGAGTCTTGCACAAATTCATGAGTCAGGGCTGTATGATCGCTGGGATAAGTATCAAGCCGGAATAGCCAATGCTAATGGGGTCGATGATCTATTCATCCACTTGTGCAGGAATGCAACTGGAACGGAGAAAGACTGTAGAAAGGCCAAGGATGCCAATGGAGACTATACGAGCTATTCTATCCTGAAAAACAAATTCGTATTTAGTCCCGTGGAAGGCTTTAGGACGTTGAGTAAATATTTTTCTAGCATTCCGCCGGAAGTCATCGTTGGACTAATGCTGTATTGGGTATATGCAATTAGTTTCGCCACAGTTTTAGTTTTTCTTGAATTAATGATTTTCTGGGGTGGAGTTTGGAGGAACAACAAGTGATTTCGAGCAAACGTGTATAGTTGCCGGTGTGATGACACAGTGTTTAACTTGACACGACAAAATAAAAAATTGAACTTAATAAAAGAAGGTATAAAACTTGTTGGCAAAAATACAGGTATGGCGTAGGTATGAGAAGGTACGCATTACGCATGCTATTTTGCTTTTTTATGTGCTCTAATAATTTTTCCGAAACATTTCGAGACAACCTTCGATATAGTTGATTTCAATCGTTCATAATATTGTCATTCTTTACTCGTTCACTTCCGGTTAAGGTTAGCATTAAGTAATACATTTTTTTTAGCAGGCGCCATGATGTCGCTGTCGATTGTGATGTTTTTTTTTTAATACAGTTTGGGTTGGGACATACGTACCTACTGTACATAGTTGGTGGCAGATACAATTTTTTTTGAGCAAATCATTTCACACTCGAAATTGTTGATCCAATTGCAAGACTTCGGTCAGCTTTAAGATCGCGACACTCGAATGTCATTTTTAACGCAATTTCATGAGGGTCGCGATCATAAAGCTGACTAATGGTAGTTAGGTACATATGTCCCAACCCAAACTATATTTAAAAAAAACATTTTTTCTTGAATAATTGTTTTCAATTTTTTTGGAGTATTTTGCTCTTGAATATTTTATCTTCTATGTTTCTGCATAATAGCATAGCTTCATCAATCTATGGATTGTATTCGTTTATTTATTACTATTTATTGTTGCGGTTTGTTTCATCAAACTATTTAATGTTCATTGACGATTGAAGAGGATTTAGTGGAGTACGCTTTTGTGTAGTTTTTGTAATGTTGTGTTGACGAGGAGGGTGAAATACTCAAGGAATAAAATAAACATTTCTGTACCTTATTCGACTTCTTTAAATTCTATAAAAACAATTACATATAAAATCATTTTTTTTCAAATTAGTTCAATCATTCATTAAACTTAAGTACTAAAGGAAACGCACGGCACGAAGAAGTGCTGCTTAAATATAAAACTGAAAGTAGCCTTTTTTTAATTGTCTCAACATACCCCAAAATGAGAGAGAATGGAAAGGGAATGGATTCCATGACCTTGAGCACAAATGAGATTGAGATGTTTCTTTTGCAAAAAACTACACGTATAACTCATTTTTCTACTCATGTCTGAAATCATAGTTTAGTTTAGAAAATTACTACTCAATATATTTTTTTATCTCTAATAGTCCTAGATAAATACACGAGAATCGTCGCTTTTTTTTTTGCAAATCGTGCAAATTCAACTAGTTCGTGTGCTCACGACTACAAGACACCGTGTCATATGAAGCGTCTCTTTGTTTGTCATATTTCATTTATGACAAATGATTAAAGGATTTTTTTTAAAAATCATTGCACTTATGATCCATCAAGTTCGCAAAATCATTCCTACGGATTGAAAAAAAATTATATGTGCCAAGTCTGTTACATTTTGGCTATCCACATTCCGTTATTTCCCATTTCCAAATATGGGTTTTACACTTTACACCTTTCTGTTCGTAGATATAGCATAAATGGACTTATCTGTTAGGTCAGTTTGAAAACGATAACAACGTTAACGGAGGCTTACTTGGCTGTCCAAATGTACTAATACTGGCATGATGCCGATGTGCCGACTCTCCGACGAATAAATCAAATGACGGACATTTTACAGCAAAACCTGCTTTAGTTCCCCTCATCAATTCATCATCACTGCCACGGTCAAACTCCATAGTGTATTGGTTGTAATGCAATCCCGATAAAGTAGATAAAACATTGCTGATCATGATAAGCAATAAAGCTCAAGGCTTAAATATAGAAATTGCATAATAACTCGCTGGAAAGTACTTAATGTACCGTCCAGTCCCCATATACGTTGGAAGTCTGAAAAATGATCTCAAAATAAATCTTGCTCTGGATGACTGCTTAATACTGCTCATTACTCATTTTTAATTGAGGATTTTAAAAGTTATTTTTTTTTAATAAATTCTACCTTTCAAGTAAAGTGGTTTCAGTTAGTTGTTTTACATGGAACGGCAAACATGTTTCCATTCCCAGCACACAGGAATGAGAGATCTCATCAAATTCAGCTAATTTTACTAATCAATCAGCAACATGAAGAAGTCTCAGATTTCCCTCCTGCCCCACCCCCATTCAGAAGCCCCTCGAGCTTCCGGTGGGATGTACCGCAGACTTGGCCGGAGAAAGTTGCAGTTGCTTATCCTCATCTCCCTCATGTTCTTCGCGTTGGTGTCCTTTAAAGTGTTGAGCTTGACGTTGGTCACCAACACGGATGAGCATAGTAATATGGAGGAGGAGGAGGATTTTCCATTGGATTACATCAGGTCAGAGTTGAAGGCTGACGAGATTTTTTCAGATCCTCTAATTATTTCTCCTCCAAAACTAGTTGAGCCTGGTCAAAATCAAGTTCAACTTTCCAATGCCGGAAACCTTGAGCAAGACATGGAAATTTACAGCGCGGAAATAGCCTCGTTTTCCCCTTTGTCCATGGTTGAATCGGTTGAGATGGTTGAGCAAGTGGAGGACAATGATCTTATTCCAATAGGCAAGAAGTCCTTTTAAATAATTTTTATTTGCAATAATTTATTTAAATCGACTAGACTAATTATCTTGTAATTGCGAAGGCTAACTTAATTATTGTACTTATTCTAGAAATGGAAGAAAGAAGTTTGTTAAATGAACTTGCGCAAACCAATCGACGCATGGCCATGACCTCCACAAAACCAACCGTCATCCTAAAAACTGCAACCATGACCGCAACTTCAATCCCCTCCAACGAGACTCAAATGGCCTGTCAACTCCCAAAACTGGATCCATTTGACCCATCCATCAAGCACCTCATAGAGGAGCCCGTCCACATAACCTGTCCATCCAACGACTTTCCCCTTCGGCTCTTATCAAAAACGAGCCTGAACTCCACTCAACTTCTGAGTGAAAGAAAGCATCCGTTTGCTCCTCCTTCTCTTTCTGGTAATAATAAATTGAAAAGGTGCTTTTACAACACGATAACCAGGGGAGGGGAGGATCCCGACGATCCTGACAATGGATATACCATTTCCGTCGATCGCTTTCCCATCCCGCTCGTCAACTCGTCGATATCTGTGATTCCGCCTGATCATGAGTACATCATAATTTCATGTGAGCTAAATAGGAGCCCTCCTAAACGAAGAGTGAAGAAAGTGAAGGTTCATCAAGGGGAGGAGTTGACTAACTCCACCTCCTCGACGACTTCCAAGCCGGAGGGTGACCATGATGGTGATGACGATCCCAATTATAAAGTGATGGACCTCCATCTAATGATCCCGAAGAAACCGGATGTGGAAGCCAGAATCCAAAAATATTACGAGCAACTTTCAAAAAATAAAATAAAAAATGGAAGCACTGATCATAACGATAACTTCCCATTGAAGGAGGATGAGAGGGTCAACGTGGTGGTCTTCGGGATTGACGCAGTCTCCCATATGGAGTTTCTGCGGACTATGCCCAAAACCTATTCCTTCCTGATGAAAAATCTGTCCGCGCTGGAAATGCAGGTCTACAACAAGATCGGGGACAACACCTACCCCAACCTGGTGGCCATGCTGACCCCCCACAACAAAACCATGTTGGAGGCCACCTGTGAAGACAACTACTTTTTCGACAAGTGCCCCTTCATTTGGAAGGGATATGCGGAGTCCGGCTTCAGAACTTCGTTCGCCGAGGACTCCCCCTGGATGTCGGCATTCAATTATATGAAGAACGGCTTCATTCACCCTCCCACGGACTACTATCTCAGGCCGTTTCTGTTAGCGGCTGAGGATCTGATTGGAGCTGAGAACACGATGAATGCCAACTTGTGCTATGGCCCAAGGCTAACATTCGAAGTCATGCTGGACTACATGCGCCAAATGGCTGGCTATATGGGACATGACAAGCGGTACTTCCAGTTCATTTGGGCTACGGGGCTGACCCATGACGAGTTGAACTACGGGAGGATGGGCGACCCACATTTGCTTTCATCTTTGGAGTGGCTTCAGAATGGCGGTTATCTTAATAAAACTGTATTAGTTCTGATCAGTGACCATGGGATAAGGTGGGGTGATATTCATGAATACCTTCAAGGGCAACTGGAGGAGCGGCTCCCCCTCCTGTATTTCGTCATCCCTCCATGGTTCAAGGAGAAGTATAGTAGGGCTTATGAAAATTTACAAAAAAATCAGGACCGACTGAC
>JAQIWX010001413.1:0-10377 GCA_034696785.1 Lepidocyrtus cyaneus
ACATATAATATGGTTGTTACGTCACTGCACTGCACTGAATTATGAACAGCAACAAACAGCTCTAGCTTAGCTCACATAAAATGCACTTGGGTGGTCATTGGTCATATATTTCTCGATTGTCATTGTCGTTATCATATCGCGATATCGCGAATCGGTTAGTACTGAGTAGTAGCAAAGTGATAAGAATGAAGAAAGCGTTTAGCCTTTCTTCACCTCCAAATGAAGTAATCTAGAGATCAGTTTAAAGAATGAATAAATATTGAATATATGATTAGACATTAGATGAGACTCAAAAATAAATGTCACACGTGTCTCTGTTTACTTTTGCTTCCGTATTGTTTGTGAAATAGATTGCGTATTTTTTTATATGAAAATTGATTAGTGATGTGATTTGTGATAACTATTGTTAATTGTAAGCAGAGAGAGCACGAGTCCTTAAATCGGGAAGACAAGATGACGACAATGACGGATGTTCGAAATGAAGTTCGGGAACTGCAATCAGGACTTACCGATGTAGTTAAAATATTGGGATTCCTACAGGGATTCATTGAGAGCGAATTTGGTAATTTTTAGGAAACATTTAATATTTGACATTGGCATTGGCAGTGTCTTCCATTGTCATTTTACATCATACATTGTAATATCTGTATATACTTTTACAACAAGTCTGAAGACAGTAAGATAATTAATCGTTTCACCCGATCTTGATTTTGTTTGTCTTACAATTTTTTTCAGGCATGCGATATCAGTTTCAAGCATATAAGGCGGCTTCCCCACAACATGAGCGGCTGGAAAATACAATTAAACAGTTACAGGACAAGTTCGGCCGGTGCAATTGGGTAAACGCTGCGTTAAATACGTCTTTTGTGGGGTCCTGTCCACCTAATACTTTCACTACTGGAACTCCAGGACAACTTTACGACGGGGGGCACGAGCACGGACCAACATCAACGTCGGCGCCTTCCTCCTATTCACAAACACAACCCCGCAATCAGTACATGGAAAATACTCCAGCGGGTCCAAGCCCAAGTGATTCTGGAGCTGCTCAATACAGATATCATCATCATCAGTATGATGAGCAAAACCAAGCCTGGGTCCCGATTTCCATTGATAATTCCAAGTCTTACCACGAAGGGCGAAATGAGCAGAAGCTGTCAATAATTATGCCAGTAAATGCGAAAGGTATTTAATTACGGATATTGTATATTTACCTGCGCTCAATATTACCTGCCTATATATAAATTTTTAGCAATCAGTAAATGGTCAAGTCAGCAAAATCTTTTATGATGGTCAATTCCTTCGACGCAACATCCATCCATAGAAGTGAAGACCCCTGTATTGTATTACTATATTCTATGGTTAAAACATTTTTTGTTTTTAATGTCTAATAGATATTAAAACGCAAGCCCAATCTGGTGACGAATCGTATCCTAATGAAAGCTGCGACGGTCATGCTGATAATGATGACATGGATGCGGCGGGTGGAAGTACTGAAGACACTGCAAATGAAAGTACGGGTGGTAATAAGCGGAAGAAATGTAAGTAAATCAAATCTGATCAATTCAATGACTACGGCAAGTATTAAAAAGCATCTAAGTTTTGACACAGGAATTCTAATTTTTCCACAACATAGCTTCAACTAGTTCCGCCACCACGAAGAAGAGAAGGAAACGGAAAGAAGGGACTGTGTCCAGAGAAGAGATGAAAAATGCTCGTATGCGCGGCGAAGCCTACATTGGGAGTTTGCAAGTTGAACGAGGAACTGGAAAAAGGCAGTCAATGATGGTCAAGCCAATACCATCACGCAAATTGGGACCAACATGCACCTCAAGTTTTTGCTTAAGAAGTACTAAAAGAAATTGCAGTAGATTTACAGAAGCGGATCGTCAAGAAATTTTTGAGGATTTTTGGAAGAACAAAGACTGGGATGAGAAAAAGGCGTTTGTGGGTTCACATTCTAAACGAATATTTCCGCAACATGTAAGACCGTCGGAAACAAATAGCAAGTTAATAAGGTCGAGGACGGAGACATCGTTGGTCTTTTTACCGCTGAACGGGCAGCGCCTCCAAGTTTGTAAGAGCATGTTTGAAAATACTACAGGCCTGGGCAAGGAGATGCTGAGCGGCTGGATTACAAAGTTTGCACCCGCCCCTCCAGAAAGCGAAAGGCCAGTATCAGTGAAGAAACGGAAGTACAGGAAACATTCCGAAAGACAGCCTTCTTTACCGAAGATGTCAAAGGATGGTTCTTACAAGTGCCCATATTGTTTGGATTTTTCAACCACCCGAACTGATTTTCAAAGTCACATGGCAAAGCACATGGAACAGTTTACATGGAGTAGTTCTTGATTTTGATGATTCGACACTTTAAGACAGTTTTAAGTGGTCGATATTGAAACCTATTAACTATAAAGAATAAACTAAACTAATTGAACATTGAACGAACCAATATATGTACTAATCTGAGAGTTCGTAAGACATCTCATACTTCTTACAAAACCTTATGTCACTGTTCCCTCCCAGTTAACGAAATAAAATAATTAAAATTAATTAAGTAAGTAGTTAGTCTTGTGAGTTATGACTGAGAACGGATGAATAAACAAAGAATATTTTAACAAGAACAGAAACGAGTTTAATAAGAAACTTTTTAATACAGACGAATCATATCATTTTTCATTTATAATTACAGTGCGTATACATAACCGCATTTTAGAATATTGCTACTTTGCTATCATACTGACTGACTAATTTTAAGTAAATTACCTAGTTTTATTTAATAATAACATAATAAAAAGCGAAATAAAATAGATAACAGCTTATGTCGATTTCGACTCTTGTGTTGGCGGTAGCAATTGTGGATCGGAAGATGTGTCCGATAAATGCTTTTTAGTTTCACTGGGATGGGTGAGGTCATAAGAAGACACTTTAATCATAGTCGGCGCATCGTCAATTATACTTTTTTCCAAGCACTCCCACAGCCTTGGTGTTCTTTCACGAAACAAATCGCTTCCACTTTTCCTAGCTAAAACCCAAGCCTCCTCCGGGGTCATCTTTTCCATTTCACTTGGTTCAAGCGGGTTGCCGTCTTCATCCAGTTTGTTCTCTCTAAACGGGACAACAAAACATAATTTAGTTTTTGGTTTACTAACAATTTGAACCATAATCCGCATTTTAAAATGATTACTGCATGGCTTTTAACAGCTTTTGACTGACTTACTGAAAATCTTTCTTGATTTTATTGGCATAGACGATGTCAAATAGATCTTGAGCTGCAAATTCTGACTGGTAAATATCCGCTGCTTTGTAGGATACGTAAGGTTTTAACTGAAATAACGTAAGACAATGAAAATGAAAACATTAATTAGTTTGTTTTAGCTTGTCAATCCACCCATGACCAGAATAAAATTGTTCGGGTTGCGGTTGCATTGTACCTGACAGTCTGTAAGGTCTGGAACGATCATTTCAGGAATCAGCTCCGGCAGTTCATGATACACATCGTCATACTTATAACCAGTATCTCTGACTTCGGCTGGAGTTTTAGGAAATTATTTCAAAATTAGTTAATTCAATATTAAAATAATAACAAACTAAAACCCATGACCCATGTACCATGCATTACTATTACTTATTTTTAACATTTACAGAATGAGTTTGGTGATTGGCTTACTATATACGGGGGCATAATCCCATAGTCCTTTATTTTGATCCCTCCTCCACAATTTTGTGCCTCGCTTATTCCCAAGATCAAACTTGCGAATATTTCTCTTCCCGAACGCCACCGCAGATGCGGAAATCCCCCGTTGCTGGACATGACTGAAGACGGTGGTAGCTGTGAGCAAATAAATAGTTACGAACAGTGTAAACAGTATTGAATTTTCAGTCATTGTTTCAGGTTAACTGACTTCTGGGATAAATAACTAAATGACCGATGATTAGTGTATGACAAGGACTATATTTAGTTAGTTTAGTATATTCAATACAGTGACTTCTTACCCAGGATATTTCCCGTTCCACACCGCGCAAGGGAACACAATCCACTCATGTTGGAAATTCTTATTCGTGTAAAAGTACTCAAACTACATATATCTCACTGTCTCACCGATTAAAATTGAAAAGACAATTAAACCTGAATTATTATGATTATCGATTAGTTCACGTTAACTTCGAATTGCATTGCAGCATGCGCTTTTTAAATATGTTTTACGAGCAAAGTAAAAAAAAAAGAAATTTTCATGTTTCATGCTCGGCTTTGGTGGACTTGTTTTGCGAAACAGGCTAAACTTCCAAAACAAGTATAGTCAAGTTGGTCAGCGTTCCCGGAAAATAATGCTTTGACATCGGTCGACGGTGAGACGGGAGTGAAGCGTTTGGTTGTGTAGGTCTGCTGGGTGCGTATTTGCATGATGTGATGCGATGGATTGAGTAAAACATGAACAAAGACGATTGCACAGGTGCCGGAGTTGTGAAGCAAAATATGCAACGCGACTTGCACCATCAAGTCATCATTGCATGATATAATTTTCGTCTTCTTTTGCTCCAGCAAGTCGGAATTCGGACTCCAGTAGCCGACAGAAAGTAATCAAGTGCACTGAGAATTTCGGAATTGAAATTCCCTATCAATTCCAGCAATTTTTCTAAAATGAAAACTGCTGTACATGTTTTTATGTAGCTCACTCTCCGGTTGTAAGTAAGTAAGATAAAGCTTGATCTGATGATTCAATGTATCGTCCAATGTGGATACGATACGATAATGTGTACAACAATCTACGATAATGTGTGTGTGTTAAAGTGGAAATGGGCGATCTTATCATATTAGATTAAGTAACATTATTAACGTACTTAAGATCTAATACCAAGAAACGAACCATATAATCTTCCTAGAGAAATCTAGCAAGTTTAGTCTCACGCTCTGTTTAATGAAGTAGCAACATGGAACATGCATGGAACTAGAAAGAGACAGGGAAAAGGTTTTAGTAATACAATAGTTACTTAATTATCTATTACACACTCATACCATAGTTTGCTTCTTTCATAATTCGTTCCGTTCCGCATTTAACATCTCCTAGACTTATGTAAGTAGGTAAGTCAGTCAATAGTCACAAAATGGATTGAACAATCACACATACAACGAAAGAACAACCAACCATAGTATTCCCTTGTTATTTTAAGACGCATAGTAATGAAGAGACAGAGAATAGTTAAAAGCTACCTATGATCTGGTATATTGTGCTATTTTCTATTCCTGTTCCACTGCCATTATTACAAAAAGCAATCAGCTAATGGAATGGGAATGAATGACAAAGAATGGGACGGAATGCGTTATTAAACACATTTATGGAAATATCTTTTTCGTACCTCTAAAGTGAATGGAAAGGAAGAAGACCGAGATTGAAAACATGGACATTATGCATGCTAACCAGCCTGACTTAAAAGGTAAATTATTTAGAAAGCCAAGCCAAACCACTTTTCTTGAAGAAATAACGCTTAAAAATAAGTAGAATGTATGTATTTTAGTAGCAAGTGCAGTGCAGATTCAATTGCGTAGCGTAATATAGAAAGCGTCAGGTTGTTCCAGTCGAGTACGAAGCAAAGAAGGAGGTTCCGTGCCAGTTGATATTCAGTTTTTTTGTACATTTTATTTAGTGCTGTGATTTTGAAAAGGGCTGTTTGAAAATGGCTATACAACTTCAGGTAAGGTTCATGCTGATAATTACAAATGAAACATACTAAATTTAATTATTCTATTCTCTACAATTGAACTAAAGATATTCACAAATTTAATCCATCAATCAATGCTTGAATCTGTAAACCGGACAGAGCCAGCATATCCTTTCGGAAGGTTTTAAAAAGAATTCGGAAGTGCGATGGTCATTATCCACATTCCCACTGATGTTCATACTGGTGACGCTGCTTATCCCAATTTTCGCGCAAATATCATCTCCTCTGGAGCAGAACCAAGTTTTTGGGCGGAACATAGTTAATAGTCCAAATCACAACAGCTCTTCCGGTGTTCGAAACATGCCATTCGTGGAAATTTCCAGGGATAAACTTGTCAGAATTGGGCATGTCTGTGAGCTAGACTCCGACTGTGGGAACTACAGCCTATGCATGCTCAAAAAGAGGGTGGACGACATTGCCATCAAGATTTGCGAATGTGACCCAAAAGAAATGAGGAGGATTAACCAGACCTGTTACATCCTCCCAGGTCACCAGTGCTACTTTCCAAATATGAACTCTCATGGCTACAGATTTGTGGAGTGTTTGCCAGGCTCAAAGTGCAGAAAGTCGGTGAATAGGTCAATGCCAGATAATGGGTACTGCATGTGCGACAGCAAAGAAAAAGAGGGGGAGGTGACTCCTGCTAGGGATTGGAATATGGATTTTGAGATGGCGCGTTGTGCGGGATCCTCGTTTGAAAAAATATTGGGTCGTTGTATGCCCATTTTGATTATTTTAACCCAGCTTCTGTAACATTTAGCGAACCTTGAAGTTATTATAGTGAATTTGATTCGGTAGAAAAGAACTCTTGTGATGAGAATTGAGCGATATGAGTTTTAAATAGCTTCAACTAACTACCTTAAACGTGCCATATATCCAAATAATTAGGAAGATTAATCGATGATTTTTATTATGTAGCAAAGGATTTTGTTGATAAATAAAAGTTAAATTGTGAAAGACAGATAAACCGATTTGACTAAACATCTTTAATACGTTTATTCCGAAAAAGACATATAATACAGTATAAATAGTATGCAGCAGAACCATAAATATACAAACCTATGTAGAATATAATTTAATGAACTAGACTATAGGAGGCTTTGTTTTACAATCAGTCTTGTTTATAGGTAAGTGCATTTTCCTATCGTACCATCCTTTTCCGACAGTTAAGCAAGTTGCTATTTGCAATAGCAGTACCGTTCCAAAAGTGGAGTTTTGACGCAACTTGCTGATCTACTAATCTTATTCATCCTTAGCAAATCAGTATTTATCACAAGCTTTTCTTGAACTGGGCTCCCCTCCAATCGTTCCACTTCCACATTCACTTCAAAGAGAAAGTCTCCAGGATCTGTGACTAACACTAATACGTACACCGGTCGGAATGGGATGTTGAGATAGCCGGCACTCACGATTCGTTTCAACATTGGTTCTTCACAGACACCCTTTGGAACAAGACTAGAAAGGTGGAGTACGGAAATCCTTGCAGCTTCTTGAACCCTTTTGTCACTAACGTCAATGGGCTCGGGCTTGGAACAGGCACAAAAGTTCACGGTGATCCCGGCATCCTCGCAAGTTCTGTTCTCAGGTACTATCTTGAGTAAACTTTGACCTTTCATAATATCCTTCGAACCATAATTATTGCTATAAAAGTCGTCTGCAGTATGCTCCTCGTCAAACTGTTTGAGAATGTGGAGGACTGTTTGGAAGACATCGAAGTGGCTGGTTAGCCGTTTGGCGTTGGTTTGCAGAGCGGAATACCATTCTGGGAATGATTCCCGAATGTGATGCGGCAAATAAACCCACTGAGTTGGGAGCTTATCTTCGTACCAACCTTGACTTGTTTCCCTGATGGGACCATACCTTTGGCCGTGGTCGCTCATAAAGAAAAATATTGAGTTGTCGTTTGACACGTTAAGAAGGGACTGGATAAAAGTGGCACTAGAATTATCTCCAAACTGTAAGTTGTTGTAGCTGTGGTGAGCAAGGCTAGTGAGCCAACTGTGGACGAACAGCGGAGCTTGTCGCACATTCCCCATTTTAATCAAATCTAATATGTAATTGAACACAAATTCGTCTGTCATGTAGCGGCCGATGCAATCCGTGTGGTAGTAGTCCTGAGGAAAAAAAAATAAAGTTACCAGAATTTTTTAATACAGGGTAAATGAGATAATGAGATATAAATTATAAGTATGTAGATATTTCAAAGTTTTTCTTACAAATCGTGGCATGTGCGTCATAACAGCTAACATGAGAGGCCTTAGATAAAAATCAGTTGGCTTCCTTAGAAATCCCGTCCTCATATAATTGAATCCTCCCAAATATGGAGTATCTTCAGCATGAACCGTTAGATAGCCTGCCCTGCTAAACGCTTTCCAAATGTATGGACAGTCATCCTGCGGATCCAAGTTGGAGCTGTAGCAAGCCTCTGCGAAGTCTTTTATACTAATGCCACTCAAGAAGGGTACAGTATTGGGAAACGTATTCTCTCCCACTTTCGTATATCCCATGATCTCGACTGCTCCAATCTTACGAAGTACAGCAAGGGTTTGACGAAGATGTCGATGAGTATTCATTCTGGAGTTGTTATCGATTCCGATTATCACAACGTTGGGTGGGGGACGACGATGGCCACCCATACCATTTTGCATCGCTAGTCTTGCTTTCCGATCCCACATGAACAACTTACTCGATACAAGCCGGTCCGTTTGGGGTTGTGCGATGGCGAAAAAATCCCGATATACCACATCATTCAACAAGGGGATTGTTTTTGAAATGCAGTGCACTCGAATAAACTCGGCATCTATTTCCGTTCCATCAAGCTTAATTGGGTGGCACTTCTCGGAGTATCTTACCAAAGTAATAAAATACACTTAATTCGATAAAAATTTGTCCATTTCAAACAATAGAATATAGTACAATGTACGCCAGGGGCTAAAATTACCAACTTGATATAATTTTCTGCGTTAATGTCAAAATCAGTAAGCGGTTGTTCCACTCGCTCGATTGTCCTGTAGCAGCAGTGAATAGACCCAGTGGAGTAACCCGACTCATGAACTGCAGTCGCATTCACAATCATGGTCTAAAAATTTCAAATTCACAGTAGAATCGTGACAATCGAATCATGAGAAAAATAATCACTCATAAACTGGGAATGTTTCTTACCGTTCCGTTAACATAGGTCCAGGACCGATGTTGGGCTCGGCAATCGACTGGATAACCAATGTCAGGTTCGAGAAAATTTCGTATGGATGGATCCATCGGGTCCATTTCCGGGATTTTGCAGGTGGACGTATCGACAACATACTTAAGTAGGGCGACCTCGTGCTTTTCATATTTTACTATAATAGACAGAAATTGTCATAATTGAACAGAATTGACAGAAAACAGAAATTGCTCGTTATGAATTGATCTTGGTTACTTACCATGACTTTCCCTCCCTGGCCCTGGACTGTTTTCAAATGCGGGGATGATATTGTAAGTAGAAGCCAACAAGATAACTCCAAACAATAGAATGATACCAAGTCGAAGTCGAAATCTGGACCTCAAAAGGAAACTGGACCAATGCGCTGCAATTGCCATAGTCGAATCCTTCTTTACATCATTTCAGAGATCCAACATCCATCCAGCCATACTAGTTCTCTATACATTTCAATACGAACCGATTTTCACATCTCGTCTATGTATTCTTCAGTTAATTTGCGAGTAAGCGCTCACGTTTCTATTTTTAAATTACATAAAACATGCACCACGCGTCACTGTTCTCACTGACATTGATACACTGGTGGGCTAACGCCCGATGTATCCCGTCTCAATCCAAAGTCAACTCTTCCGGATACGTACTCCCCCAAACTACATAATAAGTCGCGTTACGTTATACAGATGTAGATTAACAAAGGGAATAACTGAAAACTTGCTGAATTCCTCCACAATTCCTTGTTCGCTCGCTCTCTGCTCTCTCCGTCTCCAATACCACTATTATAGCTATGCTTCTTTAGCTATCGGGAGCTTGGAATGAAATGGCACCATCAACTCTGAGTTCCGACTCGCCTTCTCTGTAAAAACAATTCGAAGCAAAAAGCATGCATTTTAGATTAGCTTTTGTTTGTGGTTTCCAACATTCATTCCAACCTTCCAGCTTCCTCCTGTTATTGTCGCGTGTGGGCTAGGCTAACCCGAGTCAAGCCAATAAATAATTTTGTTCATAAAGGGATTATCGTATATATAAGAATCTACATAGCAATATATACGAGTAAAAAGGAGTATTTTATCACCATTACGTTACTTCCGGTCTTTTAATACAAAACAATGCTTTACCTAAAAATCCCATCATATTCCTTTCTAACATATTCATAAGCACTCGCACTCGCCATGCTCATTCTGTTCCTGGCCTGGCCACTTTTATCGTCTGGATAGGGGATAAGAGACCTATGCCATGCAATTAAATGATTTGGGGGCTGCGGGTGAAGAACAAAATATCAGCTCGCACACGCACATCAAAACAGGAATTGGAGGTTATTTCAACTCAGCTCGATACTATAAAACTACTGAAATGTCGAGTCATTAATCAAATGTTAAATACCTACTGTTAAATATTAAAGGTTTAAGTAGATTAATGAATTTTACACTTCTGTTGCATTTCTATTTACCATGTACTCGTGT
>JAQIWX010001414.1:0-10375 GCA_034696785.1 Lepidocyrtus cyaneus
CAACTAACCTTTAAAAAACACCTCTCGTGTCACTATGTTTCATCTTTCTTGATTTTTCTGAGTTGTTGGATGTGCTCCTGCATACAAAACCGATGATTATATATCTGTACTGTATTCACTTTTGCGTATGTCTTGTAAAATGGATTGGCATTGAATTGTTGCGCTTCTTTCCATACTGGAAAATGAAGGCTGACTAAAAGTTTTTAGTCTAAAACTATCAATTCCATAATATGTTTTTGTGTCCTCCGGCTTTTGCTTATGCGGATAATCTATGTGAGTTGTTGAGAGTTCGTGGCCCACGCATGCATGATGTGCTTTGATGGTTCTTGGTTGCTCAGAAATCCTCAAAATTGTTTGTAATTGTCGTAACTGGGCTTAATAAATTCCTTGCCAAACCTATCAATTAGCCATATTGATATTGTAATATGGTAGTGGAGGAATGAAATGTATGGAAGAAATGAGGAGAACACTCTGTGACAAAATGTCAATTCCTTCATTGTGAATCCATTTTCCACATTGTCCTAATATGGATATCCGCAAGCCCACCCTGATACTGCCTAATCTGTCAAATCATTTCATACCGTCATTTTGCTAGAATTATATTTATTATTATTATACTATTATCCTATTTTCTTTATTGAGGTGTACAATCTGAAATACTAATACCGCCAAGACCTTGCTTGTGACTTTAATGGACTCATAAACAAGATTAAAATTGGCTCTTGAACGGAAGCGGATTAAAGTTCCATGAACTGCACCAACTGCATTATTATCATATCTGTGAATCGGACCCAGTTTCGTATTCAGTGAGGATGGCGTTAAAATAAGCTTTGGACTTACTTACTTATCAAATCAAATTCCCTGAAAAGGCTGGCTCAATGCCTGTTGTCGTTGTCTGTCAACAGTTTTTGTTTTGTTGGCATATGCCATCCCATGCTCGACCTGATTTATTATTGTAATCGGCAAAGAGGATGATGATATGATAAGTGATGATAATTGCTAATAATTTATACCATCTTATATGGAAGCGTGAATAATGGTGAATGTGCTGAAATGGATATGGTTGTGTCAGGGCTAGACTGTTAGGAAATGCGATTGTGTTTAGTGATAAGTCCCAAGCTAAAAAAAAGACAATATAATAATCGCTTTTCACAAGAATAAATGCAGTTCACTCATTCATATTATAAAAGTCAAATGGTGGGACTCCCACTAACATAGCCGCCATCCTTCGTTCGTAGCAGGCAGAGAGAGAGAGAACCAACCCGCACCCTTTCGTCGCGTGGTGGATATGATATGAATGGTCTCAAGTCTAGTGGAAAATGTCACGTTTTATTCTCACAATTTCTAACCGTATGAATATGACTGTTGTATGTTCACACAAGCATAACAGCGCTAAAAAACGTTGTACACTATGTATATGTACTTACATGTCATGCTACATTTTGACTTTGCTACCCTTCATTAGCAAACGGCTGTGCTCCCCCCGTCATAAAAAATATACATACCTACATATTTAGGTTGACACAGATTCAGGAATAATGTATGCAACGCAAATGACTGTCATAAATAGGGGTAAATTGAATGAGTGAAGTTTAATAATGACCATCATCACTTTGGTGAAATTATTTACGCAATAAATTGAATGACAGTGCCATGAGATTGTATTACTACCATGGCCCATCATTCTGTTAAAAAGGAGTATACAGAAAGAATACAGATATGGAAAGGGTTCGTTGACGAATATGGCGATGAACTTTGTACTGTTGATTTAATTTCCATGCTCTTACACAAGACATTTTGCTACACTACTGCCATCCCAGTACAGTGAATGAGGAGTAAAGGCATGATTCATGTTTTCATTCACAGTATCCCAGTCGTTATCTGAGAGTTGTTGTCGTCAGGGATCTGATGCAAAATGTGGCTTGCATTGCATTGCGTAAAACAGGTAAACAAAGCAAAATCGTTGGTCGCATCGAACAGGAGTGCAGTGTTGATGAGTGCGTGTGTTTGTGTTGCGTAGCCGAAGCCATATTCATATGGAAATAAACGTAGATGTTAATTGAAGCCTTTGGAAGATTGAAAATTAATATATGAACATTGCTGAGTTGGGCAATAAATCAACCCCAAAGAAATGGCTTTTCAAAGCGGTTTCTATCTTTGAAAATTAATCAGTATTGATTTTCGCTGTGGAGGAAATGAGAGTAAATCTAACGTCGTTTTTCATTCGTCGCTGGTATTTAAAGAATCCCCGTTCCGACCCGACCCTTCCTTACAGACAGACCAAAACAAAATGGGCTTAAAGTCTAACTGCCTAATCCAACTCGACAGAGAGCCGCATGTAGCCACAGCCACCACCAGTCCGTGAGGGCTTCCGTGCTTCACCTTGTCCTCCGTATTTCATGTAAACTTGGAAGCCAACAAAGTGTGAAGGTTAAATACCTTCAACAAGAGGAGAAGTGCATTTACCGTGATGGTGGCTGCAACCCAAGAGGGAAATTGCACTTTTAGCGGAATAACTAACTTGCACACGTGGTGGTTGGTTGCCTTTTGGCTCTGGGTTCCGTTTCTTTCTTGGGCTGACTTTTTGGCTTCAGTTGGGCTGATGAATCTGAGCAGGGTGGAAGGACTAATGTACTGATGTACATAACAAACTCGACAGTAAATGTAAGATGAAATGAAATGATATCGTTGTCTGGTCTGTATTTTGAGAGGGTGGGTGGTGGTGGTGAATTCCAACGGCAACAATTCCATCAGCGTTTTTTTTTCTTTTCGATTTTAATGCATTTTACATATTCCTTCGCCGTTTGTTCCATTCGACTTGGTAAGATGCAGTTGGAAATGTGATGCATGCGAGGGCATGTGGAATATGGAATATTCTACTTAAACCTCGTGCAATCATCTTCATCTTCGGCAATAAAAATATCTCTGGGGAATCTGCTTTTGACACGCTTCCAGAAAGTCATTCAATCTCTTTTCATCTCATATTATGTCAGCCAAAAAGTGGATAAGTAAGTAGTATTGTGTTGCCAGGCTTGGAGCTTCAAATTTGAAACATCCTTTTGAAGTGTTCCTTTACGAGGCATCATTTTGTGGAAGATCATCGGTTTGAATTTTTGACATGGCACATGTAATGATCCCCACCGCATATTAGTTAGTTGATGGCTGCTGATGCGATGGAATCATCTTCTCAAAATTGAGCATAAATACTTATTATCCTTGTTAACTTTTGAATGTGAGGAGTTCAGCATGGATGGTTGGAGGAGAACTGATAAATACAGATTGAGAACTGTCATGTTAGAAATTTTGAATTATGTCATGTTTCTCTCTCAGACCTTTTCAATCAATTCTTCCGAACGGATTGTTTTCGCGGAGTGAAGTGAGCTCTTTAACTTGGAAAATAAAATGTTGTTGAGCACTTACATTTTTTTCCTTCTTCTTCGCAGAACTTTTCCATTTCGCCAAAAATCAACTGACATGGTCGAGCCGAGCCTTCAAAATGAAAAATTAGCTAGACATACTGGCCAAATGTATATGAAGACGTATGAGGAATTATTTTAAGAGCTGTAAATTGGCAAACGGTTAGGCAGGGCCAGGCAGCTTGACTTGGAATACAATAATATTTGCTGCGTAAACCTCTGTGCAAAATTGACTTGCATTTTATAGTATTTTTAATACCCTTTTTACTGCATCTATGTCCTTCTGCTTTGTTTTTTTAGAAGTAGGGACCAGGTATATAGTATATATATTTATTTTTGCCATCCAGACTTGTTCCGCCACCGTCATTAATCACTTTAATTTTCAAAGACAATATACAATTTTCGAAATGAAATGGAGCCGCTTCAGCATGACGACGACGATGTTTGGCTTAACTATCCCCTTAATTTGGGGGGAGCGCAGGAAAGAGGAGCAGATGTGCCGTAATTTTCTTTGTAATTATAATTATACAGGCTAATATACTCCGACTCTGACAGAACTGGGCTGACAGGGACAGAAACATGAGAATTTTGCTCTAGTCAGTTTTTTGCTACATGAAGTTGCAGTTAGTTAGGATGTTGCATTGGAAAATAGCACGGTGTTTTAAAAAAAAAAAAATATAGCTATAATTTTACATCAGCCATACAGAAGAAAAAAACCGTCTACTATTAACTTACAGCAAGAGGGAAGAACAAACAACGACGAAGAAGAAAAAAAACAAAACCTTGAAATGATTTGACAGAATAGAGTATAAAACTATCAACTATTATCCTGGTCTATTTTATTTGCACTAAAAATATATATCTCCAAAGATGATTGCAGTCTTTTGCGATTTAGCTCCCAGTCATATAAACGATAAATCAGAATTGAAGAAGGAGGTAAAAAAAATTAGTTAACTCACCGTCAACACCACTAAGCAAGCACACGGCAGCGTCATGAGAGGGTAGAGAAACTGCCACCTCAGCATTCAGCATGATCATGCTCACATCACATATACACAATCAACTACGAACTTTTAGTTAGACTTACACTTACTTTATGCTGAGGTTTCAATCCCTAGAAGATGATAACTGATAGTGCACGCGCTGCGTTTGCTCTTGCTGGCGCTTCGCTGCTGATGTAATAAAAGTGAAAAAAGTGGACAGTCAGATGAGATGAGAAAAGCCTTGCCTTATATGCTACCAACAGTAGTTATTATTAAGCATTTTTTTTATCAAGTTACAATTATGTAGTTTTGCGATATGACTGGGATTTTATTTTATTTTGCTGTTGAATTAATATTATTTTTTCTGCAAAACATGACATATTTTAATATTGGAACATGGTGACATGAGGAAAAGTAGCCAACGTTGACTAAGGATGATAAGAACGTTTATTTGTCTTGTTGACTGCTGTTTACATAACATAAGCGTTAAAATCAGTTTTTGGGGCATTTGAGTGAGGTAGACGTAGAAGGTAGGCATAAAGTTTTCGCAAAATCTGTACGGCGCGGCGTAAAGCATAATAATCTTTCTATTTATGTATGAGCAAATGACAATGAGGATGGATCGAGAGGAGAATATTTTAGTGGGAGACCTTGAGTCCTATGCAGTTCAGCACTTTGGTGGAGTGGTTTTGCTCTTGCTTGCAAAAAAAAATAATAATAATAATTTACTGTGAAGAAGGAATTGTTTAATGTTGATGTTGAATGCAGCCAGCCACGGGATTTCAATATTCCTTATGTTTACTTTATGGAGATGCAGAAGTGGTCTGGGTTTGGTCTGGTCTAATCAATCATCATCATCATAATCGTCACCAGAATAGGAAAAATAAATGAATTTTTTTTTGGCTAAATACATATGTATTTCTCATTGGCAGATGGTCAATGTTAAGTTTACGGGAGACAATGGCAGCATCAATTTCACGTTCAAGTTTAACCTTTGCAGGGTCTCAAAGTTAAAACTTTTAGAAGGATGCAATCAGTGCGATGGTGAGAGGTTTTAATCGCCATTAGAAGTTTTGTGTGAAAAATGTTTAGCTTATGGTCTAGTCATTTGAGAAATCCAATCTGAACTTTCAATCGGAAGTGTCTCCTTCTTCAAATTTTCAGATTGAAGTTGATTATTTAGTCTGGGAAGCAAAAGGCTTTAGAAAAATAATTGGTTTGTTTAGACAACCCTCCATCATTCATATCAAAGGTTAATTCAAAATGAGACTATATTATTATTATTGTTATGATTTTACCACAATCGTTAAAATTAAGGCGCAAAGCTCTGGCTTTGGCTTAATATTGATCCTCATCATTATTATAACTGAGCTGTGCGACTATATTCCCAATGCAAAACAAATCGTTTTTTTTGTTCCCTCCTACTTTTTACCGTCACTGACTGTCAGTCGTTGCAATGATTGCCATACCGTAATTTGTGGAATGAGTCATAATTATATGTAGCGGGATATGATACCATATGGGAAGGAATCAACAACGTTTTTTTCATTTTGCCTTTGCCAGGATTGATCTTTGAACTGGGACGATTCTTCTTGGCAAATAATGGATACATATATCGATAAATGACATGACTTGTTTTTCTATCATTTCGCTTTTTAATGACTGATTTTATACTGCGGAATAATATCTTCATCACATCCGTTTCCTTTGATTCTATCCTGAATAGAGCTGAATGTCGACGTTGACTGCAAAAAAGTATGGCTGTGTCGCCTCTGATTTGATTGCAAATTGCAATACGAATTTTCCTTTTTCATTGAAAATACTAATAATAATCCTGATCAGGATGATCATCATAACCATAATCATAGGAATAATTTGAATGTGCGCTGCATCACATATTATTCCATTCCTCACGTATGGAGTTGAATGCCAGACCGGAAATTACTGGCTTGATCGAGAGTCAAGATGGCTTGGGAGAATATGTAAAAGCAATTTTATAATTTTTGCAGCTCAAGCTTCATATTAATAATGGCCCCTGCCCTGCCAATTTCCATCTCCATCCTCTCATCTTCATACAACGCCTGCTTGTACTTTGAACTCTGAGCAAAGAGTTTCCCTCGGAATAGGAGGGTTATGTTACTGACTCAATTACTTTTGAGTATTGGTTAGTTCATTTCATTGCGAAAATTACAACAAAAAAAGTTTATCGTAGCCAGCGAGACCGTTTACTTTGAAATCGAACGGAATCCTCTTCTTACCTAAGCAAAAGAATTTTTGAAGAGCTTACTGTGCTGTACTCCACTGCTACTCAAAGGTTAAATTTGAAGATGTGATAAGAAAACTCAGACAATAAAAAAGGGGAGAGAGAGCAATTGCAATTCCTTTCATCTCTATTTACTTTATGTTTGGTTTGCTCAAGGAAAAAAACCTAACACTTTACTTTACCTAATTCATCCTTTTTTTAGTGTTTAAAAAAAGTGTGCTTTAGCCTGATTTACAGACAGACAGAGAGAGAGAAGAAGAATGAAAAGGATTTTCTTTTTTTGAGACGGTAGTAGGCACATGCACATCCGTGTAAATAAAAGAGCGAGAGGTTGAATGAATGACGTGGTTCATCATTATCATGAGGAGGAGATGACGATCATACCAGTTCTTTGAAGAGCTGTTACTAATGCTACCACTTACGGCGTTAATGCTGCTGCGGTATGTTCTGCAGTGGCAGCAGACTATTTAAAAATGCATTGGTTTTTTTTATCCTCCTCTTGCTGTTTGCATTAGTAGTAAAATTTATTTTGTTGCGAAAGCTATTTCACGTTCTAGGGGAGGAGGAATATAATATGAGGTTATGCCTAACTTTATGTTGCTGAACGTTTTTAGATTTCATTGAAAACGCATCTCAACGTTTGATCTGCAAAACAGTTATCGGCTGTGTGGAGTTTAAATAAAAACTGCAAAATGTTAAATAATAGGAGGTAGGTAGTGAGGTGCAGCCAAAATCAAAGTTTTTTTTGAAGCGGTAATGCAGCATGAAGAAAAAAACTAGGTAGGTTTTAAGACTGAAGGATAAAAGAAAAGACTGGGTTATAAAACTTTGTTGTGTGCTTTCAGGCATGGGACTATGGGAGAGGGAGTAGGGCTGTTCATGGTTCATTGTTGATTTATTATCCAATGCTAGTGGCCGAAATGATGATCTCGATGAGGATAAACTGGGGAGTCTTCTCGTGAAGTTTGCGTTTTGAATTCATTGAATAATATATGCATGGCTATTATTATATTGAGGAAAAGTATTTTTTTAGTTGCTGAACTAAATATGAAATGGATATTATTAGCGGCAGTGGCAGTAAAAAAAAAGTCTGTCGTGTCGAGTTTTTTAGGGAACTGACCTAGTTCTTTTGTGTCGCTGGTGTTCATTTTCGAAATTGTCCATGTCGTTAAAGTTGGATACACTTTTGAGTAGCCATATTGCATTATTACAAGCCTATTATTTACACGTTTAAAATGTTGAATGTCATCGTAAATTTTAACGAACATAACATGGGGAAATTTTTTGTAGTGTTCAACACCAGTGATGATAGTACATGTACCTTTGTAATTGTCATTTTTATTATGACATTTGTGATATTTGATATTTTCCTAATTGGATATCCGGTGGATGATAAAACATTTTTCAACATCGGTGCGCTAACGTTGGGATAATTTTACAAACCCACATGATCATTTTAGCTGATACTGTAAAGTGAAATAGGAAATTAGGTAATGGTAATGATGATGCTACGATGAAAATGATATGATAAGCTGATTTCATACACCATCTCATGTTTCTACTGACATTTCAGCTCCATCACCTTTTGATCAGATCATCAGCCACCCGGTTGAAACTGATAACGGGACGGGGAAAGGATAAATGGTCCGATAACGTTTGTGTAGCGTAACGTATGCGAATACGACGTGCAAAATGTAAAGCCGTCAGCTCATTTTTCGTGACTCAAACTGATTTACATGAGCAGTCGTTGATATAGGTATTTGATAAGATGGAGTCCTAGTACAATAAGATAAGGACTTGACTTATGCTCATACCTTAATGATGATAATAACAAGTACTGTTGCCATTTTGGTATATAGGATCCTTATAATTACTATACCTACCTATATTAAAGTATCTGGTATGATGCGGACGATAAAGTAATATTTATTTAGTTGATTGGCCCATTCTACATTTTTTCCTCCTTCCATTTTCCTGGAGAAGGATTATTTCGGCATATTCCACTTTCCAGTCATGCCTGCTCCAACCGAAAAAGCACGTCCGAGAAAAATGGCCTGAGGAGTGATAGAGAGGGAAATAACAGTGTTTTGTTGGGACAGTATGGGAGGAAACATGAGCTGAGCTATATAAGTGGAAACCATTTTTTATGGCGTGTTTTAGTTTTTTCTACGCAGTTTGAGTGTTTCCGAGAGATAGCTAGTGATATTGCTTTCATGTCGGATTTCCCTTTTCCTACCAGGGAACCATTATTACCGGGTGTGTGGGAACGTGATCCGAAATCTATGGAGTGGTGGAAGACTGTCAAAAAGCCATATTTTCTTCAGATTCCCTTAATAAGATCTGTACAAAAACAAGTATAAACTGTTAAGCCAATATTATTAGCTAATAACTTCAAAGTTTCTCAGTGGCACATAGGACCGTTATTAGTTTTGGGAGTAGATTTATTTTCCCTCCCTCTGTGTGTTTTCATGCTACAGTTGGAAAGTTGGTTGGAATAAAGGATTTGATTTTTTTTCGTTGGTCCTTTCTTGGGTAAGTCCTTTAATTGGAGGGATATGTTTTTGTAAGTATCTCCTGGAAAGTATGCCACTTACCATAGTTGAGTTCTTGAAAATTGGAACTTTTGTTTAAGATGTTTTTTTTTGGTTTGGTTTGGACTGATAATGGAATTATTGATGAGAATGTTTGAATGTTCTCTGAGAATGAGAGTATGTATGGAACATGGATGGGTTCACTGCTCATTGTCTTTTCAATTTGCGTATTGGACACCCTCCGTAGATTTTTGCAAGGAAACGGTAAAGTAAAAACTAAGCCATGGAAGAAAAGAAAATGGTTCCTCTGTTTCTTACCCTGTCACATAACCAAACCAGCCATACGTTAAGAGAAAAGAAGTTGGAAAAAAAATTGGAGGAAGAAATTGACTTTTCAAAAAAAAATTCTGTGAGCTCCAAAACACAAGGTTACTCTCTCTGAATGGCAAATGAGTGCATTGTATTGCAAAAGAAAAAGGGGAACAAAGGAAAGGAAAATTGTAAATAAAACATAAAAAATTACGTGAGAGTATCCTAAAAACATCTTTATATTGCAAGGCTTAATGTTCCATTTAATAATGCATGAATTGACTTGAGCTCGAACTAGAACTAGGCCAAGACTAAAGGAACGGAATGCAAGGCAAGACAATGCCTGAAAAAAAAATCCCCACCTCTAGTCCATAGAGTTTCACCAAAGTGAATGTCATTATTTGGCATTTTCCACTGCGGACTAAGTACTTATTGATGTTTGTCTTTGGTTGGTTGTTGTTGGTGGGGCATTTGGAGTGGAATGAAAGAGTAAAGTGGAGCTTTCCCTTCCATACCAGAAGAAAGTAACACCCCACTGGTTTTCCGTTCTGTTGTTGTCGTTATGTGAAGGAAAATAGGCAGGGATGAATTTTGGGGACATATTGTCAAAAAATATTGAAAAGTTTATTTTCCCTGCTTTCATCGACAGAGCTGCTGTGCTTATTCATCCAGCATTTAGTACGGCTTATTTCATTTGTTATGCAAGCAAGGGGGCACTTATACGCTTGAAATGGTTCATTTTACTGGAGAAAAGTGGAATAAAGAAATTATTGCCGCTTGGGAGACAACGACAGACAGTTTTTTAAAGCTGTTTTTATGAGAGAGCCCTCCTGTTACTATCTGGAAAGTTGACCTTACTATATGTGACGTCTC
>JAQIWX010001415.1:0-10374 GCA_034696785.1 Lepidocyrtus cyaneus
CAATGTCTTTATTTAATATTTTATTTTTGCAAACTGATGATTGATGAGTTGAAGTTTAAACGGAATTATGGACTACTAGATATGAACTAGATATTTTTACGTCCGTTTCTTACCTCCAGGCAGAATACTTTCTACGCAAAGTTATTTTTCAATTTTTTCTCGTTGGAACATGAAAATGGAAAGATAGTCCGTGTAATGCAGTTTTATAGATGAGATAATCTAGTAAGGGATTGGAAGGTGTTTTAAAATAATAATTACCGTGTCCTGTTAGTTCGTTCGTGTTGGATTTTGTCTACGTGGAAGCTCTCTCAAAAGTTCCTTTCTTTATTATAGTTTTTTCTGTAGAGAGGAGGCCCGACCGCACACTACTCCTTGTTTTTCAAGTTTGATGGAAATGGAAACATTCCTGTTCTCAAGACTGGAATAGGAATTTTTGTTACTTTCCGCGTCAGAATGGGAAATGCAAACATTTCTTGAGAGGTTTGCCAATCAGCCATCCAATCCCTTCATTGTCGCTTTGGATTGGGCCATTCTTCAGGGTTTGGGGCTGTATTTTATACTGTAGTATGTATATCGTTTAGGGTTTAGGTTAGGTGTGTATGTTTTCAGTCGATTTTGTACAGCAACTTATAACACTTGATGTTATTTTGTAGAGTTGCAGTTTAGTTCTATTCTATCTGGCCAGCAGAGTCGAGTAGTAGGAATGGGAATAAGGTTTCGGGAAAACTTAGATTCTTCCTTTTGGTTCAAGTCTAAAGAGAGTCAAGTTGGAGAATAGCCCCTTCTTTCTTTCCCCCGATGTATATTGTACAATACTTACAGTACAGTAAAATATAGAATTACGTTATTATTATACATATAAAACAAAAAACATACATATATCAGTTTGCTCTTCCCTTCATAAAAAGCCTTTAGCACTCACTAACATATTGTACATTTATTATAAAATAATACTCTGCTGCTGGTTTGCATATATGTGTGTATATCTAATGTAAGCAAACTCTATAATTTTTATAGGAATATTGTTGTAACAGAAGAGAAGAACCAGAGAGAGAGAAAAAGAAAAATAAGAGCATAACATAACATACGAGCGAGAGGAGGATTGGATTGGAATTATATGTTAGAAAGAAGAAGCAAAGTTATGCATTAAAGAGTCGCAGCCCCCGGTCGACCAACTTCATTGCTCGTTTCACATCAGACCTGGACGGAGCTAAGTTCACGTCGCTCTTCAGAGGATCCTATACGCAGAAGAAGACTTATCAGAAGAGCCCAACATATATACCTTATATACGTTTTGTACCTCACAAAGTATTACTTTAGATATATACATTTCATCGGATATTATTAGTTATATCCTTTTCCCTCCTCTATAACTCCAAGAGTCATACGCTAGAACGTAGTACGAATACAGAATCGTCACGTACCTAAGAGCAGAGTTTGAACAAAATCTTGGTAACATTGTTCTGTACATCCTTTTTGGCAAGTCACTTATCCTGTTCATACTGGGGGGTGGGTTGCATTGCAGAGATCAGTTTGGAATACCCATTTGTTATCAGAGGAGAAAAAGGTAAGTGGTTATTTTATATTGATGGTACGGTTACAATGAGCGTAGCTCCAAATGTGCAAGAGGTCTTATTTGTGTGTTTTTTTCATACATACAGGCAGGCAAGGAAAGCTTCGAAGGAAACTTGCTTCACGGAGATCGCTTGGAGTTCTATATAAACCTACGGACGAGCTTGGGATTCAGTTGTGAGAACCGGAGATACAGAATACAATAGAGGTATGGATTACTGACTTTTTCCTTCTGTTAACTTGATAACTACGCCACTGTTCCGACCTACGTTGGTAGTGTCGAGGTTTGTGTGAGAGCCACGAACAATTACGATCGCTGCTGCGAAACAAACCAACAACGGCAAAAGGGGTTTTAGATAGAAAAGAGTATTAACGCTTTATATCTGTAAGTTGGGAAGATATGAGCTTGAATTATAAAAAATTGTTCTAATGCGTCTGGTATAAGGGTAACTGGGATATGGGATAGGTAGGCAATGCAATGGCAGCAAAATAGTAGTTTTTTTGTAGTAGTGAACTCGTTTACTTTGTTTCCTCTCTCTCTCTGCGTAGTACTTTAGTTACCAGTATCACCACTACCACCATCAACTATGTTCATTTCTCTATTTATGTTTTTCTTGATGCGCTCACGACGCTCGTAATAATAGTTTAGATGCATTAATATACAAACAAATATAGCTATTACCGATAGTCCATGTATCTACATAATACATAAAAATATATACATACCTACAGAAAGTCACATTGATATATAGAACAATTTTTTATAGGGATGAATAATAAAGTTTTTCGTGGCTTATAAAAAATATAAAAATGAAGAAAATTTCTCATTAGATTGAAACCCATTTTTATTTAGTTTTAGGTAGTAAAAAGAAAGAAATGATAACCTCTATGAGAAAGCAGTTTATTATTATACTTATGCAACTTGTCAGCATAATTTTACTGACAATGACTGGCTGGCTGAAACGTTTTTTTAGTTAATATATTTTTGGTGACCACACCAGCTAAGCTCTTACAGAAAGTAATGTCCTTTTTCATTTTCTTGCTGCTCAGAGAGCCCAGTATACAATGAATGTAGGTAGAGAGAGAATCACAATAATCAGATTCTGAAAGCTCTGGGTTTATGGCTATTGTAGTGTAGGGTCGGTCAATGTGACATGGCATGTAGTAGATTATTGCTGAAAACAGACTTGTACTTTGTGATACCTTTTAGGTTTTTTAAGAAACGGTTACGTTGCTGTTAGGTAGGGATGGAAAGAATAAATGCATTAATTCTGGTGATATGCTCGATGATGCTGCTGCTGCTGCACTGAGAATTTTGAGGAGCATGCAATGTATGCCACTGCCAGTGTATGACTCTGTGACGGAATTACGTGCAAAGCTAGCAAAAGTGGTGGTAGGAAGGAACAACGGCAGCGCTGGCTTGGCTACGTAGCTATTCCACTAATAAGAGTATGATACTTATCGTCCGTCATCATCGTGGATATGTTATGTTCGCTAATATCTTCTTCTGACTTTGTTAACTTTTTCGTATTATCCATTTGGATTTTTTCGCATGGTACAGGGAGGTGATGCGATGGCTGGTGGTATTTACCAGCTTTAAGTGATATCGTAGGGATTGCTTATGGATATAATATGGATATAGCTATAGTAGCTAGATATATATGCAAAAGCTGATAATGGCTATTATATAATATGCTTGCTAATCTCATCTTAATGTTTGCTTTCCATTTTTTTTTGTTTTAGGGAAAACTACGACAGCTAAAACTTTCTCAGGGGGAAACGGAAGGAGAGACAACGATTCAACTCCAGGAGAATTACGGGTCATCAGAATGCCCAGAAAAGCTAAGACAGTTGACTCGTGGAGATTTATCTTAAATACTGTCTTACATTAATTAAACCTAAAAACAATAGTGGAAAGACCGAGCAAATTTTTATAGAAGGAAGGATGACCATCATAGTTTTCCTTTTGGATACGTCCGCGTCTATGAACCAAAGGGTTTTCCTGGGTGGACGTCCCACGCTGCTTGATGTCGCCAAGAGTGCGGTAGAAACGTTTGTTAAGGTAAGAGGAAAACATGTTTACTTTCGTATGAAAAATCTGTTTCTGTATGCTTTGTAACTTTTGCTGCTGAACTGAATCCCCTGCTTTGCATGCACGCAGGAAAGCATCAATTCATGCATTTCATGGCACACACACATTTCATTGAACGCTACGCGCATACTCGACGCATTATGTATATAAAAAAGTAAATAGCGGAACCATGATTTCATTGTGGGACTCTTATAAAAAGTAGTAAAAATAATCAGTGACCAGTCATACTTAATCTGTCTCATTTATGAAGTAAATTATAACAGTTTTACGAAGTTATATGTTAGCTTAGCCTATAGCGTGTATTTTATTGTGTACTGACCTAGTCATCTACCCCTCACTGATAAAAGAGATGGAATAGATCGCCTTATATTTATTGTTCGAACAAGTTAATTTATGTTCCAATGTTTGCGGGATCGAAATGATCTAATTTGTATTTTGCATGCAGGAGTTAAGTTTCTGCTTTCACCATTTTCGTCGATTAATATTGTGTTTTTCAATTAAATGTTCAGAAAGTTAGGATTTTTATTTTACGTAAATAGTGTTTGTATCCAGTTTTCTGTATTCCATATTTCACCATAAAAAGTTACAGCAACCACTTACAATGAGCTACATAGCGTGTTACACAGTAACAACCGGAGCAGAATTAGAATTTTTCAAAGATATTCAATTTGTACTGTAAAATATTACTTTTTTGGTACAAATATATAAATTTAATCATCATCAATTCGTATTTTAATTGATGTAGATTACTCATATAGCAATAATTAGGAAGAAGCATGGGTTAGTCATTTCGTTGTCAGATTTTTTTATCATGACTCATATAAGTGCATATTTATAGAGTTTCGTGCATATATGCAAATAAATAAAAATATTCCAGCATACTAATGAATTTCTCAATGGCCATATTAAAACATACCTAGCTGAAATAAGCTGTAACTGACTTATGCTTTGCTTATCGTGTTTGTACACAAAGATATCAACGTGAATTTTATATTTTATTTTCGTGATATGTAGGTTCGGCAAAGGTCAATCGACAGCAGAGGGGACAGATATATGCTTTTAACGTTCGAGGACCCACCTTTAAATATTAAAGCAGGATGGAAGGAAAATTTGGCGACATTTATGTCGGAGCTAAAAAATCTTCAAGCCAACGGGTTGACAACACTGGGACAAGCTTTAAAAAACACCCTTGATGTGTTGAATGTGAATCGGATGCAACATGGAATTGATACGTATGGCCAAGGGAGAAGCCCATTTTATTTAGAACCATCAATTATTGTCGCAATTACTGATGGGGGTATGTTGTCTTCCAATTCTGGAGTGCAAGATGAGGTAAGTGGTCGTTGATAACATGTTATGATGATAAGAAACAAATTAATGATTCCTAGTTTATGTTTACATTTCTTGCTGTCAAGATCAAGCTTCTTATATTATACTCTTGTGTTGCAGCTAAAAATGCAAGGAAGCAGTCCAGGCCATGAGTTAACCCGCGAACCCTTCAGATGGGACCAAAGACTGTTTGGATTGGTGCTGAGGATGAATGGTCAACCATCGGGCGAGCGTGAAATTGGATTAGTTCCTTCAGATTCATCCCCTATAGATGTAATGTGCGAGGTGACAGGTGGGAGGTCATATTGCATAACAACTCATCGTATGCTCCATCAATGCATAGACTCATTGGTGCAGAAAGTACAAGCCGGAGTTGTGATACACTTTGAAAAATATGGACCGGATCCTCCCCCGATGGCTATTTTGGATGGTATGTTTTTTTAATTGTTTCCTTTTAATGCCATGATTGATATTACGTAATACATGTTGTATTCTATAACTGTTGAATCATATATGGCATTACATATTTTGTCCTTCGCCTTCGATCAATGCAATTCAGTTTTGTGTTTGAAATGTCCTTTTATGATTTTTACCAACGCGCATTTGCGTATCTTGTCATTGTTGATATAGGCATGAAATTAGAAGACTCAGAATTGGAAATAGTAGATGAAAAAAGCGGATTATCAAAACCTTCATGGCATAGTTCTAGAAAAATGATCTATGTTCCTAGAACAAATCAGAAAGGATTTGCAGGAGGGTTTTGGCCAATACCTGAATCTTTCTGGCCGGAACCTGCTCTTCCTGGATTACCTGCCCGCACAGCTCATCCTAATGTGAGATTTACCTGTCACCCAGCGGATCCTCTTGTGATTGAAAACTTTCCATTTGATAAGTACGAACTGGAACCTAGTCCACTTACGCAGTATATTCTAGCAAGGAAACAGCCAACGGTTTGTTGGCAGGTATGAGACATTTATTTTCAGTTTCAGAGTTTCAGACTTCGATGAAATTGTATCTATTTTTTACATTCCCGTATCTTCTTTTTCTTTTTAGGTATTTGTAAATGGTAGCACCAAGAATATTTCCGTCGGGCATCCATTTGGTTACCTGAAGGCCTCTACAAATCTTACCTGTGTTAATCTATTCGTAATGCCGTACAACTATCCACTATTGTTACCTCTCCTTGATGACCTATTTCGTGTCCATCGATTAAAGCCAACCAATGATTGGAAGTCACAATTCGGCATGTATTTAGCAACTATGCCTCCCTATTATGCCGGGCCTCTGAAACGAGCTTTACTTCGTATGGGAGCAGGTAACATTGCTCAAATAGTAATGGAAGAAAATTATCTTTCATATTCAGTTCTAAATTACCTGAAGAAGTTAAAAAATCAAGCAAAAGGCGAGTACGATAGAACATGCAACGATGTCGCCTTACGAGTAAAGTCTAGTGAGCCTAAACGTACCTTAACTTCCTTTAAAAATCCATTCGATGTGAGTCGTCACCATCTTCTGGATCATTTAGCCAAGCTCCGAACACACTTTATGAAGACCACGTATTCTATTCTTCAACAAGGTAACTCATTTTTCCGCCATTATAATTTTAGTTTTATAATTTTAATAGTTAACTTTCTTTGTAACTTTATTTCCTTTTACTTGGATTAACATTCGCTCTGCATTTCGGTTTTTTGCAGAAGCATTGCATAATATGCCCGTTGGTCAGATGGGCAATTATCAAGAATACCTTAAGCGTATGCCGACACCGCTGAGAGAGATTGAATCTACACCAGTTCGCCAACATATGTTTGGTAATCCATTTAAAATCGACAAGAGGATGATAATTGATGAAGCGGATATAGACTTGATAGGTGGAGGTGGCGGAAAAAGTAGGAAGGAGGCAGTGGCAGCTGCCGCAGCCATGAATGCAGGAGGAATGTCCCCAACTCAGATTCCTGTTTCTAGTATCAACAACAATCTGAACAGAACAGTATTGGTTGGAGGTGTTTTAAAGCGGAAGGCAGGACCGATTCCAAAAGACTTTGTGTTCACTCCGTACAAGGCCAGAAGGCGGAGTAACAGCTCCACGTTTGATGATGATGGCAATTCCGACGGCTATTTCAGTTCTTCCAGTCCTAATCCATATGCCAGTCCGGCAGGTCCTTTGACCTCAGACTTTGAATACCCAAGCCCTTTGATTCCAATTGAGTCTAATGGGAGACTGCATCATAATGATGAAGTTCAAAATCAGCCCCCTCCTCCTAATAATTACTTAAATACTCCTGAATCTTTTAGTAGTATCGAAAGATTGATAGAGACATCTACTCAAAGTATCCCTTTTATTTCTAATAGTAATAGTAAATCTACGACTTCAAATGGTATTAATAGTATGGGAAGTAGTAGCACCTTCGCAAAATCTCAGGAAGATATTGCATCCATACTAAAGTCAGAGAGCCACCAAGAAAGTTTTCTAAATCATCATATCGAGAAGTTTCCATCAATTAACAATCACCGCCAGCAAGAGATTAGCAATAATCATATTGTGAATCGACACCCTCCTCCTATTGTTGAGAACGGCATTGGTACCTCTAACCATTTAAATCATGACCCTGCACCTCAGTCTTTGCAGACCAATTTACCCCAAATCAGTCAAAAGAATGTAAAGGGAAAGAAAATATTGGATGGCAAAGTACCAAAGGGGAAGACAGATCGTCAACCTCCGCCCGCCCAGGCAGAACCACAGCCTGTTGATGATGAGAAGACTAGGAAAAACAATTTAGCCCTTCGGGATCAATTGAATCTCGAAATTCGCCGTCCAGTTTTAAGTAAGTCTGAGTGAAAGCTAATCATTTGGTAATTCATAAATTTCCTTTCAGCTAAATGAATTCTAATCTACGGTTCAATTTCTCTTGTTAACTTTTTACAGGAATGGATTTTGTCTTGGGTCGATTGACGAGGATGGAGGGTTCCTTCGACACAAGGTTTAAGTTTGTTAAATCTTTAGTGCGCGAAGCGTTGCGCTTTAAGAGAAGACGTCTCGCAGATGTTTTGGAAGAGCAGGCTCAACTTTTGCAAGCGCTTTTGAAAAAGTCACGCTAGACTGATAATAACTTATTAAGTAACATCGTAGGTTTATGAAGTATTTGACCAGAGGGAAAGTTACGATTTACGATTCTTGTCATGTTTCTAATTCCAGTATATTCCGATATTAGAACTTTTTTTTATTTAATCTTAATTTCAGTACGATGAACATGTTACCGCAGAACAACATTGAGAAATTGCTATATTTTATTTCTTTAATTTTTTTCTATTTAACCTGAACACTGCACTTTTTCCGAAATGAATTTAGCGCAGCAAAGAAATAATATAAATTTAAACGCAATTGACCATTTACACAAGTCTAAAGCACTTGTATTCTTACATATTTTGAATTATAGTTCACTTTATTTCGTCTTGTTAGATCAGAATGATTTGTTGATTTTATGAATTATCATTATTGTATAAAAACTGTTTCGTTCTTTTCGTTTTTACAAGATCAGAACTAATCTTTATGTTGATGTAAAATTGGATATGATGAAAATTATCAGAAGACAATTCGATGATGAAGGGTGAGTTTAGGATAATAATGATGAATTGAAACAAGTACAAAAATGTTTAAGATTTACAATGCAGCAAAAATTGGTACTCTGTGCCTAATTGTAGTTAATGATGCTTCATTTTTGGGATTCATATATGTAGTAGAGAAGAGGGTACACTTTTGTGTATTATATGCATAAACACCACAGGCGTAGTTGAGAAGGGCAAATGCCTGCAAAGCATGAAACACATATATACCCACGTAGCATTTGGCTGAGAGAAAACAACTTTTGTAGAATGAAAACAATAACTAACAATAATCAAAACCAATTCAAATTCGCCATTTTCAACACTTCCATCCTTTTATTGTCCATCCCATCATCCAAGTCAATTCTTTTTAACAGGTCCATTTTTTTTAAAAACATCGAAAACCAAAATTATTCCAGAGACATTTAAATATTCTTTTTATATAATCTCTAATTTTATAATCTTCATGTCATTAATCAACATAGTTAGAATAGAATGGTCATGTTATAACATCACATAATTTCCGGCATCATATCATCTTAATCTGTGGTCATTCATCGTCGTAGTAGTCGTCAGCGTATGTACTCAATAGTCAATCTTCAATTTTTATACAGGAAAGAGCAAATAAGCAGGTACATTATGCACATGCGATTAGAGAGAGAGAGAAAAAGTTAAATTGTTTAATAAGTATGTTCTCATATACATTTCGGACTAAACCACCTAGCAGATAAATTCAATACATCTAGAAAAGGACTACAATTTACTTTATAATCTACTTTTCAAACAGTTACTACTTGTTTTATCATTTATCACTGGGCTTTCATTTATAAATTGGAATTGGAGTATTGTTGTTGTAATGAGATTATCATTTGTGGCCTGTTGTTTATTGTTGGAGTGGAGTTAGTAATTTACTAATACATTCGACATATCCGTATGATTGGCAAAAAAATCTTTTTAACATTTTTGCCCTTCTATAGTCAGGTTTTTATATAGTGTTACTGTTGAGTATGTATGTGCATATAAGATATTACGCACTTTATCTATTGTTTAGTATCCTCATTCATACATACCGTACCTTTGAAGTTGCATGTAGGTAGGAGGTAGGTAGGTGGATCTTGCATCTCTCATCTATCTACTTGCACTTCTTATAAACGTGCAGTTTTTTTAGTTCAGCTTTTCCTCACATAAAAAAGAGGATCTCATTGTTTTGTAGGTGATACCGATTTGATTTGGTGTACATTTGTACAAGCATACACTTTTACTACGCATTATCGTGAGACATGGCTTGATTGTTTTGGTAAAAGATGGCATTTACTTGTGGAATATTTTGATCTAGGTACATACTTTGTTGTTTTTTAGGTATGAAGTTTTGCATTTTGTATCTCTGTGTGGAATGCAAATGTAATGCGTATTTAAATACAATATACCGAGTAATACATTTTATTTTGCTTTTGAGTTTTATCGACAAATTCAGTAATGCTGCTGTTTGTCTTTCAGCGGGCCCAACTCCTGGCGGAACTCCTCAATAGCTTCACGAATTTTCTCCAAGCTAAAAATAAAAAAGGAAGAATGAGATGAGAGCGAAAGTAATTATGCTGAAAGGGTAGGGCCAGGAAGGAAGGGTTGATGTGGATTACTAAATTATGAATGTGGAAGGGAGGCAACACGAAAACAAAATGTATTTTTTTACTGTTTATCAAAAATAACATGTTATGTAATGTTGTATATGTATACCTACCTGTATGCAGCTGCCAATTTATGAATAATCTCGTTTTTCACTT
>JAQIWX010001416.1:0-10374 GCA_034696785.1 Lepidocyrtus cyaneus
TAAAAATGTCGTCACGAAGAATTATAGTCAAAGTAACCGTGGCTCGGACTAACGCAAACAAAATATTCCCTTAAAATCAGCTGTCCATAATCCATCTATGATCTACCTTCAACAATCAATGCTTCATTTGGTTGGGCAAGGGTGTTGTTGATGATGATCGGTTTCTTCTACTATAACACTAATTAACTCACCATTTAAAAACTAATCACAGAGGTAAAAGTAAAAATAGTCAACTAAATTGGCTCGCACTTTACTTTAGGCAAATGATCCCATCAACAGCAGCGTGTGCGTAGTCCCCTCATCCTCATCCTCATCCCGTTTTCCTCCTCTTTCAATATTCAATATTTCGCAGTTTCCTATTCTCAATCTCAATTCTGCTAAAAAAAAAGCTTATATAGCTCTTCTCATTCATCATTCTCTGCTCGCTCGTGTTTCCATTACATTACATAAGCCATGCTACAAGAAAATCTTATTCAGTTTCCTTTTGGCTGAAAAAACACTTTTGCTTTTCCATTTTCTTCAACATTCAACATTGGATTTGGTGGATTAGACGATACCTTTTACAATGAACTTTTCAATTGCATTTGATATGATATGATCATGATCCATGTTGCTTGTGTGGTATTTGGTAAAAAGGATGAGGAGATGAGAGGATGCGGATGGATCTTGCCTTTTCATAAAAGACCACCAGCCTGCCTGGCTAGCCTGCTGCTGCTGCTCACTCCGATACAGATGCAAATGATCATAGTCATAGTCATAATATGCATTAATATCTGAATAGATGAATGGAGATTAGGTACCTATAAAATGCAAAGAAGATGCGCTAAAGGATATGAATTGATATGAATATGATATGATGCAAAAATGCAAATTGAAAAATCAAAACATGAACATAATGAAGCTTGCATGATATGATAAGGTATATTTTTTTTAAATTAAAAATAATAGGTATTCTTCTATTGTTTTATGGAACATGTTTTGATTGTTGATGTTATGCATGCAATTAATGCACCTTACGAATTTTTGTTGTGTATCGTGTGGTGTATGTACCTCTGCAAAAGTACGGATGGATAATGGATATTATTATTATGGATGGGCATCTATCTATCTGTCCATATCTGTATCTTTCTTCCTGGCTCTGCTATATACATACTACTGCCTCCCACACACAATGACACAGAGATCATCGCAAAGCAAAGCAAAACATTCACCTTTTCATACTTTTCAATGGGGATGCAGATGGACGAAGATTATCGATCGGATCCAAACAAACCAAGCAGCAATAGAGCAGCAGCATCTCATCTCTCATTGAATTGGTTGAAGATCTCTAGTTTAGTTAGTGAGTGAATCTCATCGTTAAAAAGTTTTAAACACATTGTATTGTGAAGCTGACACTTGTTTGTGACCTGACCTGATACCTGACCGATCTGACAGCGTATTATCCAGATTCCGATTGGTTAAAAATCATTTGATTTTTGCTGCCGTTCTACGCAATTTAGCCAGTTAAGACAGGTGTACTCCAACAGGTACAGCAAACATTTTGACATTGACATTTGTTATAGTTTGTTTTGGGCAGTCATGCTTTTTTAATGCACCTGACACGTGTGCTTTTACATTTTTAGGCGTAATGATGACTGGATCAGATCACTGAAAATTTTTAAATATTTTGTTGGAAATCCTTTTTTTGTTTTTAAGATCGACATCTGACATCTGAAGACGAGCCAGTTGACATTTGATGGTCGATCGGTCGATGGTATCCGTAGTTCTGACATCGGGCACCTGATTGTGAGTTACAGACAGACTGTCCACTCAACTTTAATTGGAGTGGCAGTGGGCAGTTAAATATCTGTGTCCTGTAGACTGGTAGATGTACCTTCAGGCCTCAAGATTGCTGATAAGAAGAAGAAAGGGAGTAAATCGAAGCCTACCAAACTGGCGTCGCACATCGATTTCGCAACAATGTCCCGATCCCTCAAGTCATCATCCCCGTTTAGCCAACAAAGCCAGACTTCGTCTTCGTCATGTACGCTGGACTCCCCGGATGGGCTGAGTCTTGAGATTGGACCGTTTGAAGCGATTCATCGATGGAAGCGGATGCCAGACTGTGATGAGTTTGTTGGAGCGAGGTATGACATTGGCTATAACAAATCTTTTCAGATAAGCGATAACTTCCATTTCACATTTGGGATTTAGTTCCAACTTTATTAATGATTCACTCGTTTCAACTTTTTCAGACGGAGTAAGCACACCTGCGTCGCCCATAAAGATGCTGTGTACTTCTTTGGAGGGGATAATGGCAAGAATATGTTGAATGATTTCTTACGCTTTGATGTCAAGGAAAAATCCTGGGGGAGGGCGTTTTCCACCGGAACGCCGCCAGCACCTCGGTATCATCATTCCGCAGTTGTAAGACAATTTTTAATATAATTGTTATTAAAAATATTCATTTTTGTGATCCCGAAAACCGAAGTATAATATGAACTGAACTTAAAATGATCTTGATTTACAGACTTATGGAAATTCGATGTACATTTTTGGAGGCTATACGGGAGACATACATTCCAACGCCAATCTCACAAACAAGAATGATCTATTCCGCTACAAGTTTTCGACGGGACAGTGGTCTGAAATTAAATATGTTGGAAAGTAAGTAGATTCGATACTTAAAGTAAAAATGCTAAACAGCAACTACAGATAGATATTCCAAATAGCTTTGGAGTCGGTGGGGTAATATGAGTTGCATTTATTTACTGAATCTTTCCAGAGCTCCAGTTCCTCGGTCGGCTCATGGAGCAGCAGTGTACAATGGGAAGCTTTGGATATTCGCTGGATATGATGGAAATACCCGGCTGAATGACATGTGGACAATTTCTCTTACGGTAAGCTTAAAGAATAAGTTAATCATTGACCTAATTTTTGTAAATAATTATATCAGAGATAGACATTCAAGATAATTAATAATCCTATTACTAACTTGCAGGGAGAGTCTCGAAATTGGGAGGAAATAGCCCAAACTGGAGACTGCCCCCCAACCTGTTGCAACTTCCCCCTTGCTGTAGCATCCGACTCGATGTTCCTCTTCAGTGGACAGAGTGGAGCTAAAATGACTAACACATTGTTTCAGTTTCATTTCATAGAGAATTTGTACGTCCCGTTGCAATGAACAGTTGAATTAGCTCGATATAGTAATCAACTTACCTACTTAATATTTAAATGTGTTTGATCATTTTTCTACAGCTGGACGAGGATATCAACAGAGCATATTCTCCGGGGAGCTCCCCCTCCCCCAACAAGAAGATATGGCCACACAATGGTCTGCCATGACTCCAAATTGTACGTATTTGGAGGGGCGGCAGACAACACGTTGCCAAATGATTTGTACTGTTATGATATCGATGAGAAAGTATGGTCGATCATACAACCCGCAACTGAGTCGCAGGTTAGTTCTCGATTAATAATTATTTGCCTTATCGTAAATATTGATTATTAAATCGAGAATAGATACTTTAACATGATGATGAAAACTAGGCTGCCTTACAGATTCCTGCTGGGAGACTGTTCCATACGTGCGCAGTTAGCAATGATGCCATGTTTGTGTTTGGAGGGACGATAGATAACAACATTCGCAGTGGAGAGATTTATCGATTTCAGGTATGGAGTTGTGAAATATCACATTAGTAATCTTCATTTTCACAGTTAATTGTACTTTAATAAATAAATTCGAAAATACAGTTCTCCAGTTACCCCAAATGTACGCTTCACGATGATTTTGGCCGTCTGCTGGACTCAAAACAGTTTTTTGATTTGGAGTTTATTGTTGGACCTGATGAAACCCGTGTACCTGCTCACACCGCAATCGTCGCAGCCAGGTAAAGATTAAATTACACTTTTTAATCGTACTAAAATAGAATGATGCTGTCAAATTAAAAACTGTTCATACTCTTGTTCTTGTTTATGTAGATCGCAGTGGCTAAGATCAAGGATTCGCCAGGCGAAAGAAGCTCGAGATAAGCACATAGCCAAAGTGTACGGTAGCACAACAATTCGCCAAAAGGATTTGCCAGCTTTGGAAGTCAAGATTACGGAGGCGAACCCGGAAGCGTTTGAACTTTTACTAAAGTTTATTTATACGGATCGGATTGATTTAACCAAACAATGTAAGTTTGGATCGGACAGCATTTAAATAACAAATCTACAGTGTCGTTAGTTAGATCAATGCTTTACTGAATTTTGATTGCAGGTAAAGATCCGTCGAATCATCGAGTGGTACTTTTAATGATGGATGTGTATCGACTAGCGGTTCAGGTAAGTCTAAAGTCAAGTTCAAGTCAGTCACAGTAAAATTTTGAAAGAAGAATTCAGGATTTACTAATCAAGCAATTTTTGATTTTCCAGTGTCATATGCGTTGGCTTGAACATCTCTGCATTCAATACCTGGAGGGAACGATAAACACGCAAAATGTGTTGGAAGCATTGAAATATGCAGCCCACCTGAAGTTATTTTTCTTGATGGAATTTTGTCTGAAGTTTATAACAAAAGAAAGTAGCTACACTCAAATTGTTATGAGCAAGGAATTTGAGCTGCTCGAACAACCACTCATGGTGGAGATCGTGAGGCGACGACAGATTCCGAGGCGGCATGTTGCACCTGAGCCAATGTTCGAAAACTCGAGTAAGATAAATACTTATTCCAAAATCATAAATAGGCTATTCCAGCAAATTCAATCGAGAAAGTGATTGCATAATATTTATTGGATTACTCTATTTCAGTTACGATGCTTGACCAAGATATGGCCCAGTTCTTGAAAACCGGAGGGAAGGATTTCTGTGATATCGTTTTGATGTTGGAAAACACACCGATTGCGGCCCATAAAGCCATTCTTGCAGCTCGGTGCAGTTATTTTGAAGGAATGTTTAGATCCTTCATGCCGGAGGATTCCGTTGTGAATGTAAGATCCGTTCTACTTATTTCAGCTGCATTAATTAGCACCGTTTTAGAAATTAAAAAATACTAATTTATGTCATTTTTGTCGTATTTTTTAGATTCAAATTGGCGAGATGATACCGACAAAACCGTCGTTCGAGTCATTGCTTCGGTATATCTACTGTGGCGAAGTGAACATGCCACCGGAGGATTCTCTGTATCTATTCAGTGCGCCGTACTACTTTGGATTTGCCAATAATCGATTACAGGTTAAATAGTGTGATGTTTTTACGTAAACACTTTGTCAGGTTTACCGAAGTTATGTAACTAGAATATTGACATTTAATTTTTTGTCATTTTGTAGGCATTCTGCAAACAAAATCTGGAGATGAACGTGACATTCGAGAACGTTATCCAAGTACTGGAGGCTGCAAATCGAATACAAGCCCACGACATGAAGAAATACGCTTTGAGTATGATAGTTCAACATTTTCCGAAGGTCAGTAACATCCATAAAAGTAATAATTTATCAACTACGTATGATCATGTAGCAGTTTATGATCTCTGAATTTAAAAAAATATATATTTTTCAGGTGGCACGGCTGCCCAGAATGAGAACCTTGGATCGGGAGTTGCTCCTGGAAGTAATCGAATCTCTAGCTGAAGAGATGGGTGACAGTACAAGACTCTGCCGGGATCTCTCTAGTGTCAGCCTTCACAGCGAAGCTTTCAACACATAGCTTTTAAAGATTGGGATATGCACCACCTATTTCTGATTCTCATTTTTAGATTTTATCCTAAACTAGAGTGCAATATTAAGGGCCAGATGTATGCCACACCCGCTGCGTATTTTCAATAGGACTGCAAATCGCAAAGTTAGATAAACCCTGCCTAATTACCAAAACATGGTGCTAATTCTGCATTCTTAGTACTTTTATCTATCTTTATAGGTGCGTAGGTTCCTTTTGGTGGACGGGGTGGTGACGATAACTGTTAAACTATTTGATGTTGTTGATGTAGTTTTTAAATTAATTTATTTTTTAATGTATTTTGCATTTTTTTATTACCCGTGTACCAATTTTAACTTATTTTATCTATGTTTAAAAAACCTTTAAAATGTTCCTTTTATACGTTCTTTTATTACAAGATCAAAGCAAATATTAAATTTTAACTAGAACTGAAAAACATACATAGAAAGTACACAACACAACCAAGGGTGTTCACATTTTTTCAACCGGTTTGATAGCAAGAATCTCAAATCCTTGTTTCAGTACGTTAGCAGTGGCCTCGCATAATACCAGACGATCCATATGAATTTTAGTTTCTCCTGTCTTGGCATCCTTTTCTATACAGTAGCAGGAATCGTAGAACTCGGAAAAGTTGACGGCAATGTCATATAATAATTCGCAAATGGGATGGAGGACAAGCTCTCCACTGCACTTTTCAATCGTTTCCGGGAACCTCAAGATAGTCTGCAAAAACATTTAATTATTATTACAAACATCCTATTATAAACGAGATGGTTGGTTTCAGTAACCTTTCATATATCTCACATGGATGGATTGATTACTCACCTTCATCAGTTTAAGTTCTTTTGGATGAGTTAAATTAACAGGCTGATGAACAGCATATTCCTTCAATTTTTCTAAAGAAATTTCGGCCTTCCTTGCAATGGACTTTATCCTTGTGTAGGCATACAAAAGATAGACTGCTGTGTTTCCCTTGTCCTCTAACATCTGGAAAGTGAGCAAAAACTCATCTCAGCAACATTCATTTTGTATTTTTTAAAATTAAAATGTGGATGTGAAACAGCCTTTTCGTACCTTATCAAATGAGAAAACATACTCATGATTTCGATTATGCGACAAGTCTGCATATTTTATACAGCTGTATGCAACAGATGTCATTGCCGCATCGAATTCCTCGGGAGTCATCTCCTTATCCCGACCCTTTTCCCTTAATTTATCTCCAGCACGTTTGATTCCTAAATAAAAGTATAATGAAACCATGTTAGATCATTTAGTAAAAATAGGGATTCTAAAAAATATGGCATGACGTACCTTCATCCAATAATTCCGACAGCTTTACCGTGTCTCCTGACCGAGTCTTGAACTTTTTCTTGTCATCTCCTAGCACAACACCAAATCCAACAAAGTCTATTCGAACTTTACTTGGATCCCATATTTCAGCACGTTGGGCGCATTTATAGATGGCTTGAAAATGCGCAGACTATGGAATAAAAAACAATCAATTATAAATATGTTCGTGAACCTATGTCAAACGAGCGCGATTTTTATTTTGACTGATTGTTGTGAGTGAGCTTATCTTTTCCATACCTGGCCAGCATCAACTACATATACTATCCAGTCCGCTTTCTCCTCCTCAATACGATTTTTAATTGTTGCCATATCGGACGTATCGTAAGTGAAGCCACCGTCCGATTTTACCATGATTAAGGGCAAAGAGCGATCGGTGGGATGCATGATTTTACGAGTCCCTTGGAGTGCTCCACCTCCTTCGGGAATGTCATCTTCCAGAAATCCTATAAAGTACAGAGAATAAATAAAAGTGGGGATCATGAGAAATGTCGAGGTTCGAAATGAATGATTCGGAGCACAGGAAAAATAGTTTATGTAGAATTATAATAAATACCTTTGGAGTCCAATTCCTTGATGATCGCTTCCATTCGCTTTTGATAAAAGGACTCCCCTCGCTCAATAAGGTTGTTGATATCCAGCCGTTGATAGATTTTTGTAAATTCCCTACGGGACACATCACATATCAAATTCCACGCTTTTAAGTAATCCGGATTCAGCGATTGCAGTTCCACAACACAAGCATATGCCCGCTTTTTGAAAGCTTCGTCTTCATCAAAACGTGACTTGGCTTCCTGTTAATAATCGGACAGTTAATTTAAAAAAGTAACCTATAAAAATTGATGTTATCTTTAGCTATCTTGGATGCTGAATTACCATAATACTTAACTTACTTTGTAAAATGTCTGCAGATCACTAACAGGGAGCTGTTTCCCTTCTTTGAGGTAGTTTGAGAACTTCTCTTGCAGCAAACATATAAGCATACCAAATTGGGTTCCCCAGTCTCCTACATGATTCAATCGCAAAACCTCATCTCCAGTATATTCAATGAGACGGGATAAACTTTCTCCAATAATTGTCGACCTAAGGAAAAGAGCTTTGTTACATTTAAATATTGATCCTTAAAAAGTGAGAATCCAGGTAATCAAATCAGATTAATTAAACTGTGTCTCACCTCAAATGCCCTACGTGCATTTCCTTTGCAACATTGGGTGAGGACATATCAACAACGACCCGTTTTTTACAGGGATTGGGTGCTGCAACAGCTCCGTGTAGGAAGGCTAATTTGGTTTCCCCAATTAAATACTCCGGGCTCAAAAACACGTTGATAAAGCCGGGACCGGCGATTTCTAGCTTTTCAATAACATCAACATTCTTGGGGAACTCGCGTACGATGACTTCCGCAACTTGTCTGGGATTAGCAGGGGCACCGGCCTTGCCTTTAAGTAGCTGTACAGAAGACGAAAAAAAGAAAATAGAGTTAAGACTCAATTAACTCCAGCCACCAGCACCAAATAATAAAAAAACTATGGTCAATTCACGGCGCTTGTCATCGTTTTACTCACCGCAAACAACGGTGGAGCCACATTGCACTGGTAATCCCCAAACTTGGCGTTAGTAGCGGGCGTTACAGTAACTGGAAAATCGGATAATCCAGGATAAGCCTTATCAACTGCCAGCGTGAAGTACAGACGAAGCATCTGACCGATGTTTTTCATATGCTTGACTTCCTTCTTAGTTTCATCGTCGTGAGCCTGTAAAATATTTAAAAATTATTGAATTATCAAGATAACATCATATCATAGCGCAAAGTCAGACTAATCATAAATTTAATTTTTTAAGTCTGAAGTTAAATTAATGTACAATCAAAATTGCACTCACCCTTTTCAAGATCTGCAATCGATATTGCAATCGATCCTGCTCATTCTTTAACTTGGCAATGGGCACATTTACTTTATCCTGGGCGTCTCCAATCAGCTTTTCCAGGTTTTTCGTCTCAGACTCCTAGAAAAAAATGAATTGATTGGATTGATTTAACAGTCTTCTTCAGTGCGTATTAACATTTAATTTTACATTTTAACTATTCATACATCATATATAGATTAATTAATTAAAACATTCGGAACTCACCGCGGTCTTGATCTTCTCCAGATATTTCGCTTCCATCTTCGGTCTTTGGAATAAAAATTCTTCGATTCCGGAACACTTCTCTGACGTTGTTTCCAAACTAACTCACTTCGGAACTATTGACTATCGGAACTAACTGGGAACTTTTAACCAAACAATTTCCAATTTCAGACCACACACACGACAAAATAATATTTTATTGATATGACGAAACGTCAACTTCCTCACAATCCTCCTCCAAACACCAAAACGGAACTTCACTGACCTTCAACTTTCAAAACGACTTTTTTTCATACTTTCCCATGCTTTTCAGAGAAGAACAGAAGAAGCAGCAACAACTCCACAACAAAACCGGAAAACTTATTTCGCTTGTTGTCAAAGACTGAGCATATTGCAAAAAAAACCTTGCAAAATGTTCAATGCATTCATTCCCCGTCTATTTTCATTCCAAATGCCACAACTGTCCAACTTTCCCCTCTAACTCAATTGCGAAAACAAGGCAGTTGCTTTTACAAATGCCCGCACCGGATCGCCATAAACCACATGGTATTCACAATTCACTAGAAGATCATCACAAAAGCCATAAGACATAAATACATTCGAATTGTCTCAGTCTGCCCCAAACATTCTCATGGATCTAGTCAAAGCACTGGAGAAAACAGGCGGGAAGGAATTTTCCCTGCGTAAAATCTTGTTGACTCTGTTGCTTTTCTACGTTCGCTTTTTGATCGTTCAGTTTGTTTGAAAAGCAGCAAAACAAAAGTGCTTTTTGTCGGGGCTTGAAAAGTAATTAACTTTCGAATTTAATGTAATTTAAAGAAGACAGTTATATAACGTCAGTTTTGGCGTTTTATGTGGTGGAACAAGATTTGTTTTCAGTGAAGAGTGAAGCTTCTTTTTCTTGAAGTTTTAAGCGAGGTCTTGTTAATCTAATCAGTATTAATAGTGAATTCGAATTCAGCAAACCTTTATTAGCATCCCCTGACACCTGACCTAACCCAGGGCGGAGGAAGTGTGACCGCTGGAGATTTAGGATGGCGTCTGGAAGTGGACACAGTTCCATGCTGATGAAGGGGAATACATCCCTAAATTCACCTCCAATGAATGCCAGGTATAACTTACAACTTATGACTGATACTGACTGGAATGTTTTTTATAACTAAAATGCATTCAATGTTTACAGTTTACTGAACACCGAAAAGCTTTTGATTGAGTTTCATGTTTTAA
>JAQIWX010001417.1:0-10367 GCA_034696785.1 Lepidocyrtus cyaneus
TATATTGGAGCTGGCAAATAACATTAAATTATTGCTGTTATTAAGGTATGCTGCTGGTTACATGAGCCCAAACCGTAAGCCTGCTCACAATAATAATTTTTTTCTTCGTACAATATATGTCGATTGTCAGTGGAGCCGTCAGTGTGTTTGGTGAAGCTTTGCACAGGAAACGAACGTCAGTCTGAAAAATAATCAGCGACAAAGTGGACATGGACTAGGAGAGTTTTTTTCTTGTTTTGTTTCGTTTTTTTCTTGGAGGAGGATATTGCATGGAATGTGGAAACTAATAATACGGCATCATCCCAATCAATTTTTTGATTAATTGGGTGGGACGCACATATCCGAAATTTTGTTCAGATCAATAACTTGCCATATAACCAGCCCTACAGATCTTTGAGAATTGTGCTGTTTGTTACATGATTGGAATTTGAGACTTTTTTTTTCTATGAAGAAGATTTTTGATGACATAAGATCCTGAGTGGGCATCCTATCCAAGAAAATAATAATAATTGTATTATGTGATTTATTGTGCAACGTACGTTGGGGGCATTAGTGAAGAGGATTCTTCGAATTGTTGTCTAAGACGATTAAAAATGTGATTGGAAATATAAGTTTCTTCCGAAAAAAAAAATTCTCGGATTCTTATAAACAACTTGCTACTTTCAAGGTGAAAGGGTGGAAGTGGAAACTTAGGATAAAAAAAGTTTTATCACAAAATACTTTTCACATAAGCAAGCGTATACAAACCTAATAATTCCACGTGCGGACTTAGTCATTTTCCCACGGTACGGAAATCAAAGTTGGGACAGGAGGACTATATAAGAACAGAAAGCAGCCAGCAACATTTCCCATTCTTTGCTAACTTTGGCAATACCGGTTTTTAGTGAACGCAGAGACGAGACAGTGGCTTGCTAAAATTTCAAGTAGGCTTAAAATCCTAATGTGATGAGTCTCCGCCACTTCTAAACAACCACTTTCATAAGATGAGATGAAAGAAGAAATGGAAAGTGAAGCTTGAAAGAGTTATCAAATAATCGTCATCCTCATCAACAATCCCAACCGTCATCATCAGCATCATCGACTCGTTATCATTAATAATTTATCATTCTAGCACTGGCTATTTTTAAATCCTGTCAAGATTGCTGCTGCGTAGTATAATTGAACTATAATAGAAACTCTCCTTTGTATTAACCTGCTAATAAAGCTGACGGTATCCCCGACGCTTTCGTCATAATTTCTAAATGGATTTTCTTCCAATAATGATGCAGAGATTTTAGTCATTCATTCAAACATTTTTGTTTTCGTTTATCTACAGTGTGCTCATTAATAGTGAAGTTGAGTTTGATGAAAGTTTACTCCTTTTGAAACCTGCTGATTTATATTACTTTTGAAAAGTTTTTGTGTTGAAAAGATATGAAAATGGCTTTGTCCAATTATCCCATGACGGTGTGTAAACACGGAGTTATGGTGTTTGCCATACTCTTCCTCGCCGGTTTTGTGCAGAGTCACCACAAAAAGGTATATTGACAATATGCAAATATGATTGTGCTTGACAAATTATACTTAATAATTCTGAACTGAACATAGTTATGTAATACAAATATCTTTTGTTTCTCCTATAGGGACACAAGTGGGAGCCAAGACTAAACCTGGTCCCAGGGAAGACGACGGTAGAGATGAATTACATTACGTATTACATGTACAATATCACGAATCCGGATGAAGTGGAAGGGGGACAGAAGCCCAAACTGGATGAAGTGGGCCCTTACGTATACAGGTACTATTGACGTAGATTTATATAATGTTCACGCATATCATTTTCATATCATATCACTGATTGACTGACTCGTATAAAGCATGGATCGAGGTAACATTTTATCGACTAGTCTCTGTTCCTAATAATAATTACTATTATGAATTATTGGCTGTTATGTAATTAATGAAAAGGAAACTGAAATATGAACAGAAAGAGATTATGCATTCAACAAGCATGTTAGTAAAATGTTAATATCTCCAACCAAAACATTTCCTTCACATCCAAACCAGCCATAGATGTAATACTGACCTAAAACAAGGCTGAATAAAGGGATTTATTTTCCTACACATATTTCCCTCTTTTTATGGCTGTATGAAATGAAGAGTTCTTCTACAATACAAGCACACAAACTGATCAAAATCAATAGAGCATGGCACTGCAGAACAATAGACCAATAGATACGATACGATATCTTTGTAGAGCTGCTGCTGCATTTTATTTATGATTTGGTAACGGCTATTGATCATTAATATCTATTGTACTTTTAGTAGGCTACGGTGAGTGTTTGGTTGGTCAGCATTTAAAAACGTTTAATAGTTCTCCTAATGAAAGGGGCTCCAATAATAATAAAAACTAATCTGCAATGTACACTTTGATGCAGACTTCTGATCAGATTTTAATACATTTTCAACCCATTTTCTGGTTTATTTAGATTATGAAAAGAAGGAGAGTGTAAAATCCATCTAGAAGCTATTTTGCTTCTGTATATCATCAAAAATCCAATTTATTGTGTTGAGCTGTTATCTCTGTACAGCTTACATAAAGTCTCATTTTTTGTTGTGAAGGTCCGCTCACAAAAAAAACTGAAGCCCTTCTCGCTTATCATTACATAGTATTAAATGACTGTTGTTGAAAATGAAAAAAAAATGTTTAATTACCTCTTAAAATATTAATGCTTTGCAACTTGTCATTAAACATTTCAATGGATCCATTATTATAGGTAGAGGGAGTGATTCTAACAATAGGACTGGGACTCATTGTTTAATATTTTATTGAAGGTTTTCTATTTCCTGAATGGTTCCTATTTCTTATCGATCAAGAGAGAAAAAATCTACGCACTCCCTTTTAATCTTTCGAGTTTCATAAGCGGTGTTTGATTAGTAGACACAGCTTTCAGGACCACGCATGCATGCCACAAAGCAGCAGCTTCATATTAGCAGGTCCTATTAATATTATTATTACAACATGGCTATAGTGAGAATGTGTACACCCACCCGCAACAACAGTTTGACCTAAAACAAGACTTTTTATATAAAAGATAGGCTCAGATTGATTAAGATACCTTTTTCTGTTGAAGATATACGCTAAATTTGATTCAGGCCCTTTAATAGGAAATAATTTACAGTTGTTGGTGATGCCGAGTTGGTTTAATTGTAATAGGGGAAAACGGAAGGAGTCTAGTCGCTATAAAAGCGCCGATGCAGCTTACATAATAAAAGGTTTTTAGTAGAGGTATGCATATTTATATTTGCATGTTTTTTATAGTCAACAAAAAGTAAAATGTGTGTAAATGACGTGTGAAAATGGTTTCGCTCTTCATGGTAGGGTAGAATTAGAATTTTTAAGTTGTAATTTTTGGTTGTGTGAGAACAAGAGAAATATGATATGCTGTAAAGTGATAATTAAAGTAAAACAGAGTATATTTTGGTATTAAACGAAAATACGCAAAAGGAAATCCATTTGTAAGATTCTGATGGAGAGATATAAAATCAACGGAGGAAGGAACGAAAACAAAGTACTGAAATGAACATGTTGACATTTATTGAAGCCGAGGCAAATGCAAAAAAGATATGCAAATATTTATAAATTCTAAAATGAAAAAGGAATTCAAAAAATATTTTATACGGAAGTCTTCATAAAATTATCTAAGCAGATATGAGTTTCGTATTGACTTTTTCGTTTTTCTTATTGATGCCCATCTTTTATTGTCCTGCACTATGACAAAAGATGTGACGGGCTTTTGTCTAAAATTGATCATTATGACAAAGTAACAAAGGCAAAATCTATTTTTATCCTCCCCAGTAACCTATTTTTGCATGGAGTTGCCTCTGTCTAAGGATTGCTTATGTGGTAATAGCAGTTTTTGCAGGTTCTTTAAAAAGTCCTCATGCTAATCTCATATTTCATCATATATAAATCAAGTCTCATACAATTCCACTCTCCATTAATATCCCTTTTTGAATCATAATAATTTATGAATGCCTAATAGCTTCCATTAATGATGATTACGGTTAGCTGATCACATTATAGTTGGTTCACATTTGAAAAGGGATTTCGAAAAAGATTTTCGAATGAATGTCTGTCAAGATGGTGATGATGATGATGCTACATGCATTCATGCGCATACCGACCGATAGCACATTTTGAAACGGCACATCATACAAAATCCATTAAAAAAACATCGCGTGTTTATACCGTGTGGACTGTTTGTTATGTCTGTGTCGGTTGGTCAGAGATAACACAATAAAAGCTCTAATGATGATCATCGTTATATAACTGATGATGACGAATGACTCAATTATTGTTAAATGTTCGCAGATGATGAGAAACATGTAAGAGGCAATGTAGCGTTGAAAATTATATAAATACACATCGTTTCTTATCAAAATTATGCTAATTTATGTTAGTCTTGTTTGAAAAGTAAATAAAATAGACTCTGCTAGTTTGTTTATTTAGGCAATGAAAATGTTTGATTCCTGATTATTGCCGATGATGAGGCTTATTTGCTCATAAAACGAACTAAAAGTTTAGTCATCCATTTCCATACGATTCCAATTTAATTCCTTCATTTCTTCCCAATTCGAAATGAAAAAAACGAAACTCATTCACGAAAATAATTTTACGTAATTTCCATTTCAAAGCTGAAGAAACGAATTCAAAATGTATTAAGTATTTTTGCAATAACTCTTTTTTCAACCGAAGAACGAAATGAGCTTGAGTGATTTTTGTCTTCAGAAAATCATTAGGATTGTGTAATAATCATAAAATATTGGCAAAACGCTGCATTGCTGCTGCTACTACTCTGTCAACGCTCCTTACTGATGCGCTTATCTGGCGTTTCAAACACGCTGGGAGACGATTTGTTTTGGGAGTAGAGGGAGAAACGAAATATAATTACTTTTTTGAAATTTTTTGGAGTGCAATCGCCGACGATGTTGATGATGATGATCATCTGCACTGCTGTGTAGTCAGTTAGGTTGCTTATTTTTTGTCATTATTTTATAAATGGCACGTGTTCTCTGGTCTAGAAACGTTGAACCGTGAATTTCGAAAAAAAAATCAAAAATGAAGTTGATGAAACACGTGATAAATTACGCATAGCATGTGCAATATTATATCTTATCATTGCAAAAAAATTGCGAAAAGTCAAACCTACAAAATTGGATAGTTTCCTCTGGGTGTAGCTTTTAGCTAAAAACCGCAAATTATGGGAGCACGTGAGATGTCAAGAAATGTCGATACCATTTTGACATTGCGAATATGGAATCTAGAAAAAAAAGCTTCAATGTGCCTTTTTGACTTCCCATGATCACAATTCCTGATCATGGCACAGATATCATCATTAGTTCTATAATATGGCTGTCAACCTCAAGAAAAAAGACGATGCCGGTTGGCGGTTTGTGTCATTGTCATCATCATCATATGCCATAACTCCATTATAGGCTGGTCATAATCGCTAGTTATGTAATCCCACGCAAAATGAATCTAGTTATGCTATACATAGTACAGTCCACCTCAACAGAAACATCTCGAAAGATGCTCGGATCTTCAACCTGTAGTAGGAAGGAAGTGGATAAGTAAACAAACTTTGTTTCGTCCTCACCTCTCAGAGTATCCGTGTCAAGAATGACGAGATGCAAAATGCAGCCGATGCCAATGTTATTTAACAAACTTCCAAAGCTAACCACTATTAATCCAATAAGTAAAAGATGCAGTGCTCGCAATTTCATAATTCCGCATCCTTATTCCTCATTTTTTTTCATCAGAAGGATTATGTTTGTTTGTATGCAAATCCAACCTTGAATATCATAGCATACCTGAGCGTTTTCTTTTCGCAAGTGTACATACTTCACTTCTTCTCTTCTGGTCTGGTCTACCTTAGCTGATCATGCCTGGCTTGCCCCTGCCCTCATTCCATTTATCACCATGATCATCACCAAGCAGCTTCATTTTGTTTTTGCCTATAATGATCCCTTGGATTGGATCGCCAAAAACTTCATACAAAGTCTTCCCAAGGCGAGAATGGATGCAAAGGCACCATCAACAGTACAAAGACGTGAGGAAATGAACCAGTATAACAAGCAAGGAGGAAATAGAAGGTGAATGATTATACTTACCAACCGTTTATGCACGGGAAGCGATAAATTTGCTTAAACTTTCAAATTAGGCGAGTGACTTTGAGCTAAAGTGGACAGTTTGCGTACTAAATTATGTAGGAAAAAATAATAATGAGTAAATTTAAAGGGAAATACACACAACAATCGTCATACAAATATTAAGGTATACCACATAATTGGAAGATTGGAATAAACCATGAATATGCGCTTGAGAGAGACTGCATAAAAAAGTTAGGTTTTCTTGTTGGAAACAATATGGATTGGAATTCAATGTTCTGTAGCAATTTTTTCTAGTGCTATTTGACTTTGGACGACCTTTTCACTGTCGTAATAATGAGATTTTGCCAACATAAAAAAGGGTATTACTTAACGCGTGACTAGATGAATCTGAAATGTCTCTGAAAGGAAAAAATTATGAGATGTTTAATGTGTTTGTTTTTTTTGCAATTTTTATAGAGAGACTCGAAGAAAATCTGACGTCGAAAAGGTTTCGGACTCTGTGCTCAAGTATGCGGTGGACAGGTACTGGGAATTTGTACCAGAACTGTCTGAAGGTCATTTGGAGTCTGACATGTTCAATATCATCAACATCCCCATGCTGGTAAAGAGATTTTTTCCTATAAAATATTTACCAAGTGCTAATTTATTTACAAAACAATTTAACGAGGGCCGCAATAAAATTTCCGAGATGATTGCACGAGTCTCATCACCATTTGATGATGATGCTTTAATGTTATGTTCTCATATCATCATTATCGCATGCTTAATCCAATTAGCACATTTATATCGTGCTAAAAACTTAATTTAATTTCCTCCTTTTTGCATGGCAGATCCTGGCAAATAAACTTTCCTTGAAGAATTTGCCCACGGCATTCAACAACATTCTCGTGGAAGAGCTCCTGGAAAAGGGGGACACCCTCGTGAGGAGGAATGAAGCAGTGGGAAATGTAATTTATCACGGGATGAACGTCTCTATTTATACAGAAATTCTGGAGGATGTTTTGCAAGGGAATGTTCCACCTGAGTTTGCTGGAGGATTGTTTGCTTTGTTGAAAAATGTGAGCATTTTTTCTAAGAAAAAAAAGAGATTTTTTAAGAAGGAACTAAACTTTTGATTTGCAAGTTTCAAACAACAAACTTTTTTGGAAGTGAGTTGAACTTTTTTTTTTCTTTTTGGGATTGATTGTTTTTACTTTCTTAATTAGAAAAATGGAACTCAAGAAGGAACTTACACGGTTCGCTCCTCCGGCCCAAAAATCGGGGATATCCTAACCTTCAACGGAAAATCCCAGTTGGAGTACTGGGGAGGAGATCGTTGTAACAAGATTGAAGGGACTGACGGCTACTTTTTCCGTCCCGGGGTGAAGGAGAACTCCACCTTGAAAATCTTTTATCCCGAGCTGTGCCGCTCGGTCTATCTCAAGTTTAAAGGGAAGAAGGTCTACAAAGGGGTCCCTGTTGATAGATTCTCCTTCACGGCGGAGATGCTGGAAGATCCGCGTGTGAACAAAGACCTCAAGTGCTTTTGCTCCAAACCGATCGTCCCATCCGAAACCAATCCTTTTGAAGGATGTCTCAAGAAAGGATTCATCGACTATGCTTCCTGCAAACAAGGTATTAGAAAAAACATCCTCAAAAGAGCTGGAAGGAAGATGAGTGGTTTCGATCTGATATCATACAACTTTGATTTTCATTTCCGGCTTGCCAGCTCCACCTCATAATATCATCATTCTCATCCCCATCATCCATTTTAGTCTTCAATTCCTACGTTAATTATGTTTTTTTAAATTCACATAAGGAAAGTTTCTCGAATGCTCTCAAACATCAAAGTCTATCATTTGTGGCTTGCCCTTTTCAATTATTTACCATTATAAAAGTTTTTGTCAGAGTTTTTGATGCGAAGCCCTTTCCAAGGTTAATCCATAGCAAAGTCACAGTGGGCACGCTATGCAATGTTTTAAGTGATCCTTGATAAGGCAAGACTGAACATGCTTAGCTAGATTCAAAATGCATTTTTGAGAGCATGACTACGACTACGAATTGAAATTGAAAGTAGGTAAATAGCAAAAAACTACCAACCAAAGTCTACACGAAAAAAATTAACTGAATCCGATCATGTTCACTGATCACATTAAAGCTAAAGCGTTATATAAAGGATATCATGACCAGATCAAGACAATGTCAAGCAATGTAACGCTGATGCCAATACACGAATAGATGTATAAAACAAATGCTAAAAAACAAAATTACGTAATAGTATATCCTCCTCCATATCTGAACGTCATGTCATGAGCAGCATTATCCACGCAGAAAAAATTGCAAGGTTGAGTACGTGAACTCGAAAGCAATAAAAAATTACGCTGGCTAGTTGGTTGGCTCATGCAGAAAAAAATGTGTTTTTGGTGATCTTCAAATCTCATCCCTCCGTAGCAGTATAGTACCTTGCAGGTTGATAATAATGACTGAAAGGGTTAATCAGTTTTTCTTCTGTTATTTAATAAAAAAAAATGGCCGAGGATTATTCTTATGCATTTTTGAAGTTACTTTGCGTGTTTTACGTTCTCAACTATGCCATGTCATATTATAGTACAATTTGTATTTGAGGGACGGACAGTGATGATGAGGCATCATACATATATGCTGTGATATTTTTTTTTTGAATATGAGATGACGATGACGGCAATTAGCTATTTAGGCTGCACCCTCTATTCAAAAATTTAATTTTGGTCCAAGTCAAGTCAGTAGACTAAGGATAAACTGCTACGAGCCTAATCTTTTGACACTGAAAATTTTGGGATGGATTATGAGCTGATGGTGGTGGGGGGAATACCTATAAGGGTGTCCTGTGCTGCTCTGTCCTTTGCACAGATATATGATACGATGACTAATTATTTAATTTATTATTGTTTGATTGCCAAACAAATTCATTTTTATAATGACGGTACTAATTATTGTCTGCAGTGCATCGGTAGGCACATACTGTAGCAACATAAGTCAACTTAAACTGACCCGTGTGCCATATAAAGAAATCCCTGTAATAAATGGCAATGCAAATTAAATTAAACCAGGATTAACCGTTTCAAACGGTAATGCACTCTTGTCATACAACATGACAGCTACAGAGTGCCATTTGTCAATCTACATGAATATAAATACGATCTAACGATGAGTGAGACTTCCCAATCAAATTAATTTCTTAACTTTGCATACGAGGGAGCATTGAACATTTGTAGAATATATGACTACGTATCTCCTCTGGCAGGCACTGTCTGAAGTCTCGATGTTAATTCCAGTCCCTGCTTCATTCTAGTAGCAAAGAGGAAATTCCTTCCGACATGATAAAGTTTGAACTAAATTCCAAGTGATGATGATAACATGATGGCACTGCCATATTATCACGATAATGGTAATGGCTCCTCTCCGTGACACAATGACATGTCATTGACTCTGCCATCCGACAAAGTAGTTGAGGATGGAAACTGGCAACTAGAGCTTATTAATACAAATTGGATGGGAAGATCTGAAGGTAGACTGTCCCCGTCAGCTTCCAAATTTTGTACTGTCACCACCAACCATTCCCCATCGTAGCATTCCCATTTGAACACTCCAAGCTATCATCATCATCACCAATAAGCATCCTCATATATAAAATGTAATCCTGAAATTGTGATGTCACTTAATGTAGAAAGAAAATCACTTAATTTATTTTCTCCATCTCCGCACAGAATCTCCCCTGCTCGTGTCATATCCTCACTTCCTGTACGCGGACGAAGAATACCAGAGCAAAGTGGAGGGACTCAAGCCAGACAAGGACAAGCATGAGACGGAGTTCTTAATTGAGCCAGTAAGTACATTTCATTTCATAATCAACCTCAGAAAACTTCCACCAGCTTTAATTCAATATATAATTCCTCTCCGACAGTGATATTTTCACTTCGTGATAGTTTTTTTTTCTTTCGCATTATATATGCCTTTTCCTCCCATAATTAAATTATACTTCCTTGCTAACTTCAATTACCCTGATGTAGTTCATATATATCCCAGTCCATCTTTTTCCCTCTTCTGTAATGCATCATCATTGAAGGGGAAAGATGAGAAGGATGATGTCCTTTACACTTTCCACCAGCAGACATGAGCTGAGTTTGTTTGCCTTCCTCCTCTAAACGTACTACTGTGACATGATCCTGCTTTATTCTCTCTTCCAGAAAACCGGA
>JAQIWX010001418.1:0-10366 GCA_034696785.1 Lepidocyrtus cyaneus
AATCTACAAGCAAGGGTCCCATCTTACAATATGCTTCTTAAAGGCATGACGACGTCGACTTATGGAAGTCGGAATTTTCAGTATGGCCTACTTACCATTGTAAAAGATACGACTCAGCTGGAGACAGCCACTCGATTGGAGGGAATGTTGAAACCTTTTGGGTTTGAAATTTGGCTAACCATTTCAGGTTTCAGTTTCGCCATCTCTGCCATCCTCACCTATAAATATTCCCAAAGGAGTAAAAAATTAGCATTTTTTGAGAAAACATGGCTTTCACTGTGGAAACTGTTGATAAACCAGTCCGGAGCTGTCTGGGACTCCTCAGCTAATCCGATCACGGTGCTTTTGATGTGGTTCCTGTGGACCATGATGACCACGCTGATTTCGAACCTGTACCAGGGCGAGATGTTCTCCTCATTATCGTACAGGATAGAGCCGAATGTGCCCTCCGATCTGGAATCCTTGTTGAAAACCGACATTATGACGGGGAGCTTAAGTAACTGCATGAACTACAGTACTGGCGTGGAGGATTCATGCCTCCATCGGGTGCTCAATGAAAGCATTAGTCTTGGAGGAACAGCAAAGCACATTAAAGAAATAAAAAAACTCAAAGGTTTTTTGAGCTGGACGGCTTCCAACATGGACTTGGATGTTTTCATGGGCCAACTCATCAAAAATCAAACTATTCGGCTGAATAATACTGCGAGTCTTAAACTGCCTAATGTTCTTTCGATAATTGATAATCAAGTTGAATATCTGCCATTTTTGGGGACGGTGCTTCGGGATTTGGGCGGATTTTGGGTCTCGGATTTATTAACAGTGGAGGGACTGGGGAGGAATGATTATTTTCGTGTTTATGGGAACACGTTCTTCTCAGTGTTTTCGCAGAGTCTGGCCCAAATAGTTGAGGCTGGGATAATTGAGAGGTGGCAAAAGTACACACTTGTGCATAACAAGCTATTTTTCTTGAACAAAGTGGCTGAGAAATTAAACCCGAATTCGACTAGGCAATCTCAACATTTCACGTTGAAAAGAAAGCTGTTTTGTGAGTTTGGGGAATCTTCGAGTAAGGGCGTCGATCTAGCGGCGGAGTTTTCCAGCATTTCTTTTCCGGTTCATTTGGAAATATTAAAGTGCTGGGCGGGGGTGGTTGCCATATCAATTCTCTTATTTGGTGCGGAAATATTCATTAGATGGAGGAAGATGGCTCGGAGCAAAACCGTTGCTTTCCACTGAAAGGGAGCAAGCAAACATTATTAAACCTACTTTAATAAGATACTGTTTAATTATTTGAGCCCTGCTATCAACGCATATGAATCTGTTTATGTGCTAGCGATGCTGTCATGTTTTTTTTTGTAATTACTAATTACTATTAACTAACTTTAAAATAAAATGCTCTTGAAGATTCGACAATAATAGATTGTTTTCGGGTTTTTTTAGCATCATTCAAATTTTCCTAATTATGTATTTCCTCAAACAAAGATTCAAAAAAATTTGAATTTAGAAATTTGGAAATCGAAATGTGAATTAGTTAGTCCACGTGTAATTGATTGTTTTCTTCATTTTTTGTTGTTGTTTTTCTTGACGACGATAAAATTGCAATACCATATTTCTTACAACTAGATACATAATTTAGTTAGTGGCAAATGGTCTATATTGAGTAACCGGAAATTAATTTTTATATCTATTTTTCATCCATATAAACTTCTATATATATTCGGATCGATCAATCAAAGATTGTTCTACCACTTTCATGGTAAAACAGCTTATCGATAACTGTGCAATTCATTTTCATTTTTTTGTTACCCTAGAGAAGTAACAGTAAGACTGCGATTTTATCAGGTCCACAAAAGCAAGAAATATTTTTCTGGGGCAACATGAGACGTACCCATCCGGGCAGACAATTGGATAAATAATATGCTAACTCAAATATATCCAAGCACGTTTATGATTAAAACTTAATTTAATTGCCAAAACTAAAATTTACAAAATATTTATGGTAACACAGGCACGGTTTGCTATATAACTGATTTGAACTTTTTTTTGCACATTTCAGCATCACTTTGTCACTTCCATTTTATTCTCCCCATTCATTCTTGCCTGCCAATTAGGATGGCCACGATTCCAAAGAGAATGGACTGGACAACGGTCAATGACTGTTTGCAAAAATTAAAAAAAATAACGAAACCATAAAATGATTTGCATTTGGCTAATTAATTTGCATTTTATTATTAAAAAATGTTAGAAAATGTGTTAACTACCGCTGCAGCCAGCTTCTCCCCTCTCCACAACTTCCGTGCCGTCCCATCCCTATAGATGTTGTTGATTTGCTCGGCGGAAATGAAGTAGAGCACGGCTACAACCATGAGCAAGGCCGCCGCAATAAAGTGATATCCCATGTCCTACAAAACCATGCTCAGCTTCAGTTCCGGAAACGATTTAGCATTGAACTTGAAAAAGTATCTTTAATGGTTTTTATAACATGACTTACGAGAAGTTTGTACGGCGAGTTTCTCAGATCAACCCAGAAGCTAGTAATTAGCAGCAGAGAGGATGCCAGAAAGCTGATGATGATCATCCCTACAAAATAATGCTCCAGAGATATGCTGGGACAAGGAACGTCCATCACTTTTGCAATGTCACAAGCCCTATCCCGAAATCGGATGTAGCGCCCTGTGGTCACACTCCGGTAGCTGGAGGTCCAGACTGAGCCGAAGTGGGAGTGAAGCCCCGTTCCAAGAATGGCTATTCCAAGAACCTAGACAAAAACGTTCGAAATAAATAAAAAATTACTTTTCAATTTTTTATAAAAAAAAATGTTTTAAATCTCTCAATTAAAAAAAATCTTACAATAGTGGCAATCCTCCCCATCAACACCCGATTCCTCACAGGTTTCCCCATTTTACTCCAAAATAACGATTTGAATTGTTAATCGTTAATTTTTATAACATCTATTCAGCCCCGCCAATGCAAACTGACTGTTGAAGAGATTAGCAGCAACGGAATGACCTGCTAACAATGTGAATGTGTTGCGTAGAAAAATGTAATTCAGAATAAAAAACGGCATGAGCAGGTGTATTCATACCTACATGCCTACTTGCCTATGATGCCCAGGCAATGCTACAGGTTGGGAGGGATTGCGAGCATGAATGAATTAGAAAAGACGCAAAAAACTGGTTGTTACAGGCAGCTTGTTGAAGAGCTTGTTTTTAGTAAAGCAAATGAATAGAATTGAAATCGGAAAGGGGGTGACCTTGCCATTCAGTCTGTAAATATTATTGTTTGGCTGAGCGTCGAGCGTCCGACTGACTTGACTGGTTAGTCGTACTTCATCATATCATCATCATATCATCATTATAGAGTTTACCAGCCATGCGTGAACATACAGGTAAAATAGGTATGGGAAGGTGGAAGGTGCGTGCTTGTTGTAAAGTTTTTTTTTGTCTAACTTCCATGAAATTTTTTTATATTGTCATCCCTAACAATGTGCGATGAGATTGAGATGATATGATAGTGAGCCCATATTCCTGTTATTTTGATAGAGATTTGTATACAGCATTTAATATGCAAACTTTTGCATACGTTTGTTTTTCTCCTTTTTATGCATTTGCGAATTGCTGAGCTCTTAACAATATAAATCGTATTAACAATTTATTTCAGAGAACTGAAATATTTTTCATGTACTCATGTGTGCTTCAACAATTTAATTAGGCTGAACGCTGAAAATTGAATCCTTTAAAAAATAATTGTTGTTGTTGTAGGAATTCAGCGTGGTATGGCTGGAATGGAATTTGCTTAAATCCTGTTCCAGGAGTCGACTGGAATGAAATACGTATTTTTGTTGTACATCGGCCCATAACCATTTTTTTCTGACGTCACATCCTGCCTCTTCAGGTTTAATTGTTTCTACAGAGATTTTCTATTTATGTTGATTAATAATGCATAGAATTTGAAAAGAGTATTTTAAAACAATACAGGATAATTTAGCATTTTTTTTTAAATTTCAAAACATGTCATAGAATGAAAATATTAGATGCAATTGATAATAGAAATTTAATGAATAGAAGATGGAGAAGTATGGTCTACTTGAAATGTCAAGCCAGCGCAGTAGCAGGATTTGTAAAAGATAGCATCGATCGTCTCACACAATTTGAAAAAAATGTTTACTCATGTAGTGACATCGAAAACGACTTATGCAACAAAAATGAGTATGCATATATGTATATGATGGCCCAAATTCGGCATATAAGTAATCCTAACAATAACAATCCCAAATTGTACATGAGATCGACGCCTCATGAATTAAAACATGCGCAGTTTACCGTTGTCGCTTACACTTGTTGTTGTCAGTTGAAGCCATTCAATGAAGTTTAGTTAATGCAGGACAGCATGTCGGCCGATACCTCATCATCATCATCATCATCATCACAGATCCCAGTTGCAAAGTAATTGCTCTCGTACTGATAGCGATTACTACTACTGGTAATGAATATGCTCATGCTCGCTCTAAGATTTTGCGTAGCCTATAAGAATGATTGACTTATTCATTGCATCATTTTCATCAGCATGTGCTCCTCATAAAAAAGTAAGCCAATTTCAATAGTTATAATATAAATAAATGGATATCGGCATCGGTCGCAGATCTGCTCTTGTGCTCTCTCAGTTTGGTTTAATCATCTTCACCTCAACTTACTCGACTCCTTTTACCTTTTGCATTGTTTCCCATATTACCATTTCAAACATTACAGAAAAACATCCTTTTGTCGCTCCTGTTTCAGTTACCAATTTCAAGAACAATATTTCCAAACTGAAATTCTTTTCAGATGACTGGTGACGGCCAAAACAAACAGGAGGAGCAAAAAGATAAGATTGAGTTTTAGTGAGATTGGAAGTAGTATTTTTTATACAGAAAGGATTGAACTTAAGTTCACCTTTCATCTATAAAATGGAATTTTCGAAGCGCCAGTTTTTCTGCGAACTTTGCCAAAAGAGGTTTCAGTCCAGGCAGCATTTTGAAATACATCTGAGGAGACACACTGGCGAGAAACCATACAAATGCCCGGAGTGCAAAAAAGCGTTTGGCAATTCTTCTCAGCTTGGCTCACACATGTTACTCCATAGGGAGAAAATGTTTGAGTGCGAATTTTGTGGACAGCGATTTCGCCGTCTTCATACTTACAAGGAACACATTTCACGTCTTCATTCCACGCCAAAAAAGTTAACGTGCGATGTTTGCAGTTTCAAGTTTTCTTCAAAGCAAAATTTATCAAACCATGTTAAAGTGGCTCAAGTATCAAGTAGTTTCTCCAGATTGATGTCCATAAATGGGCTGCCAGCTGGATGACCTGATCCTCTGCCTTGAAGAAAGTCATCGAGACTTCCTGTAAGGCGCGGTGTCCATCGTATTTCCTGAACAGATTGTCGCATCCCCAACCAGACATTCCACGTAGGCTTCGAAAGTGAAGCCCAGTCGCTTGAGTAGTTTCCCTGAAAATGCGCTCAGCAATTCGATTACCTGGCATTATCATGGCTTGATACTCATTCAACTTGAGATGTGGATCGAACAAAGTCTCGCATTCGAAACAGATGTCTAGGGGGACCATTCCAACCAGCGTTGAACTGGAACCCATCCCGACCTCCAAGGGGGACGCGTTGAGAATGAAGATGTTTAGTTGGAATGAGAGATAGAATGTCGACAAATATGTCTCAGTGAGCCATCCCTCCAACAGGGAATGCTGTCCCTTCAGTGGGAGCACTTCCAATTCCCGAAGTTGGCCGACGAAGATATGGACGAGGGGGATGGAGTCCGGGAGATGAGAACGGATGTCCGAGTCCAGATACCAGTGATAAGTATGACGGATAGGCCGGATGGAAACCTGTTTATCAGTGTCGGGTTTCCAGACATTGGAAAGCTCATGGTAGTCATACCGCGGGGGAAATAGATCCATGCTTACTTGGCAGTTCCATGACTTGCTCCGCTTGGCAAAAGCGAAGTAGTCCAACTGGGCGCACATTTTGGGATTGAAGCTGATGACATATTTGAGTCCAAATCTATACACAATATCACGACAGTTATGGACAACAGAGTTGGATTTGTTGAAGCCGCTGTCCAGTGTCCAAATCAGTCTCAGCAGGAGTAGGTCTTTGTATTCCTTCCTCAAGAGGGCTACTTCCGGTTTTAGGATTATGACCGGTTCCGTCAAATCCACCTGGTTTAGGTCGAGCCCAACAAAGTTGGTTAAGAAAATTAGGCAGTGACGATTTCCAAAAGCGGAAGAGATGAATTCCCCTAACTTGCTTATTTCATCCGTCGGCTTCCAAATGGAGAATATTCCCTTTCTATAAGCCGAAATTAGTGGGTGGTCCGGGCTTACAATGAGCTCACTGTTATCAGCTTTTCCAAAGGGAAATATTTGCATAATTAATGAGGGGAGGAAGGAGAAAAGTAGAAGTTTACTTGTTTTGCCCACCATTGTTGCTTCATCAACTACTTCAGGTTTTCATAACTTTGACCACGACTCACAAAATGTTCTGTACTGACTGGACATGATCTTATTTTATGGTAACGTAATCGATTAAGCTTTGACCTACTTTTTTCCCCTTCTGGCCACTTGTGTGCCCATATGCTACTTAATTCACACTTCACTGACTTCATTCATCAAAATGAGTTTTACAAGGAATAGATAAGTGTTTAGATAAGTGTGAACAAGAATTGAAGTAGTAGCCCAAATTAAATTTGAAATGAAAAATTAATCAAGGTTCTCGCAAAATTCACAAGTTTAGTGGCGTTGTGGTCAGTTGGAATATTTTTAATTCAAATTAGATGAACACATTGGGTGACAGCTCTAGAAAAAAGTAATATCAATTTCAACAGTTGTGACAGGAATATGGGTAGAAAGTTGAGGAATTTGGAATACTGTAATCAGTATTCATTATCATATCATGAGTTTAATTATCGTATGGTCACAACAAACTATCTGTCCATTTTTTTACTCTTCAAAAGGCGGAAATGTGAGATTATTTTTAATATTATGCAAAAATATAGTTTATTCTCCGGGGGAATGGTTTTAGAAAAGTACATAAACAGTGGTGACGGCTGCACTGCATTCACAAAATGTATTGACCCCACAATAGGGCATGGTCAAACTTAACTAAATATAATTTTAGATGAATGTACAAGAATTGCATAATTTGCTCACATTCTGGAACGACAACACTTTTTTTAAGTATCCGGTTTCGTCACAGTGCACTTTATTTGGGCTCATTCGTCCTGGAGGCCGCTACTGCAGTGCAATACGGTCCATAATCTCCCGGCGGGAAGATGGGGATTATTCCAGCCGCAATCCAAGCTTGCATGGTTTTGTAGAGGAAGTTCCAAGGAAGGAAGGTCTGGCTATAGCTGTCAAAGTCAATCTCGGCATGGAACTGAACTTTAACCATTTTTATGAGCTTTTGGCATACTTTTTGTACGGTTACAAACGGCGTGTTACTTACAACGTGAGGAGCGGATCGGCAGCTTTTCACCCCTTGGATCTCGTTCCCATCCGTGTCATATAAATCGGGACAGAGGGCCCACTGTCCACATTCATAAAATGAAATTGGCTCGAACAAGTCATTGGGGTGGCCGAGACAAGCTATCCACTTGGCCTTATTGGCAATGCCCCACGGGTTTCCAGCAATGATTCCAGCTGCCCTTGTCCCCTTCCCATTTTCGTCGTAGGGCTCTAGGATCTGGTCAATGGGGTCCAGTCAGCCGTGCTCCGCTCGGTAGCTCCCTTTTAGGGCGGGATGATCCACATTGACTCCAGTTTAAAAACAAAATTAAGTTTCAAACATTGGATTAATCATCTTGCTAAAAAAAATAATTAAAGCTACGCTCGTAAAGTGCTTACCCCAATTATGGCAACGACCACATCCGTCCCACCGCACTTGGTTTCCTCGCAGCCCCGATTGATTTGCTGGAGATGCCAGGGCGGACCTTTTTCCGAAGGGGTGACAGGATTCCCAGATGAGGCTGGATCGGCAGGGAAGAGCAGGGGAACACTTCGGATCCCTTTCAGATTGAAGTCTTCCAAGTTGGCTCTGAACGCATCGATATAGTCGGGATCCATATTTTTCACGTAGATTGACAGCTCCGCCCAGAACACTGTGTATTGGTCGCTCTTATACCCCAACACATCCACCAAGATGCCAATCAGCTCCTTCGTAACCTTTTTGGCGTTGCCTTTCAGCATGTTCACAAATCTCTTGAGTTTATCGCCCCTCGACTTCGTAGCATCCAGGTAAATGGGGTCCTTTTTGTAGTCCTCGATGAGTTTGCAGTTGGTTGCGTTGAGCTCCATTAGCACGTTTGGGAAGGTGGCACGAGCCTCCTTGCTCGGGGATTGGGAAGGAGGGTTCTTCAGCAGGTCCGGGCTCAACTTTTTGAAGTGCTGGAGCCACTTTACGTCTTCACCGGAAAGGGGACATTCCTCTCCTGCGGGAATCCTTTCCAGCGTCCATGCCAACGGAAATGTGGCGAAAATGAGTGCAAAACCAAATTTGTAAATCTTGAATTCCCCCATGACAAAACAATATCGGGGAGAGAGACTGCTGTTGGGACGAGAAACGTAGAATAACTGACAGAAACGAAGGAGGAGAAGGGTTTAGCTTAGCTTAGCTTAGCTTACTCGAAAGAAAGAAAATCCGTGGCATGAATAAAAAAGGTCTAAAAGTCCACTAATTTTAATCCTTTTTTACAATTTAACAATTCGTATCAAAATGGGATGGCCAGGCAGGGTCGTTTCGTATTTTCATGAACTACGGAAGGGCTTAGGTACTTCAGGAGAAAAGAGCTAATCCGTTCAGAGTTAAGTGCCATGCTAGTGCCGGTGGGATTCAGGTTTTTTCTAGTCATTTTTAAGACTGTCTGCTCCCTTATGCCGAGAATAGAACGGCTGAGTAAGTGAAATGAAAACGGTTGAAGAGAAAATGGCCATTTATTTATCTGGAGTAATGTGAGACTGCCCTGTTAGCTCCTCATCCTTAACCCATCTCATGCCTTCGCTCATCTTGTACCGATGCTTGCCCGATCATTTGTACTTCAAAAGTTGTTATTGCTCATCTTTGTCATACAGACATGCGATTAATTTCCTGCTCAAACTCATCATGTTCTGTTTCTCATGTTCCTCAAAACAAATAGCGAAAACATATCTCACTTCGTAATTAAAACAATCTCTATGGTTCTCCTGTCATTATTGATTGTAAATTGTTTTCAAAACAAGATAATTACTTTTTGGTGGAGCCATTTGGGTTTTTGTTGTTGAATTTTGGATGTCGTGCTATTGCAATTGCATAATATTTCTAATCATCATGTTTTGTTATGCTACCAAAGCAGCGGATACCATAGTTTTAGTTTTTCTTACCTGTCCAGCTCCCAATCAGACATGATAATGGCAAATAACTTCATGACAAGATTTTTATTTCTTATTTTGGTTTTTCTCCGCCCTATTTCCTTTTGCAGTGCCTTGACGATATTTTCAGATTTTGTAAGAAAATTTGAATCCTGCTCGTTCACATTCATGCGTCCACCAAATACTATTCATCCAACGCATGGACTCATCGCCAGTTTTAAAACAACGGATGAGCAAGCTGTGCTACTCGACATGCTGAGCAGCTTCATTTCAACGAATGTCCTCTCATTCAAAACGCGGATAAACATTTTAAAGGGTCCGTCTCTGTCAGAAACGAAGGAAAGCCGGAAGTTTTCGGTATGCGTTGTTCACCTCGTTCCCCGCTCCACCCTGGAAGCCATCTTATCCGTTGGCTATGATGGTGAGCTAATCAAGCCGGAATTCGTGTGGATTCTGAATCTGCCGTGGATGACCAAGGGCCCCTTCCCGGTTTACGAATTCGCTACGATTTTCATCCCGGGGATGGTACTTATCAACGTTGATGATTTCCATCAGGTGGACTTCATCTGTTTAACATGTAAATCAAGTGGAACTAAACTTGTTGGAATAATTCCAAACAGCCAATTACAGGAAATCCGAATGGCTTGGAGTTCACTCCATAAGAACATGCAAAATGGCTTCGTGTGGCTTTTCAACAAGCCAAGAATCTGGAGTCATTACAGGATATCCGATCTAACCGGCTTATGCACAACGGACACTCGACTGACCCAAATCGACGAGGTTGACTGCAGTTTGCTCACAATCGCCCAAAAACATAACTTTACTTACCACGAACATCCTTCGGGGGTCACTCGATTATCCAGAGTGTTCCCCAGAATATTGGCAACCCTCAACAATGTGGAAAAGTTCGGGAATAAGCGGAGCTGGATCCCATTTGGGAACAGGAACTTTGTGTACGCGTTCATGGTTGTGCT
>JAQIWX010001419.1:0-10366 GCA_034696785.1 Lepidocyrtus cyaneus
TGCATGAAATTTTCTCTGACACAAAGTCAAGTTAGAAACAAGTGGGAACTCTCATGGAGCCCCTTTTCCCTTCAATACTACGGATGTAGATTAGGTAGCTACTCTCCTTTATACTTAAAATGAAAATGGGTACAAAAACAGTTGGGCTGAACAAGAGTTTTTGGAGTAGAAAAGTCTACCGAAAGCTTACATACTATACTTGCGTAGGTAAGTAATACTATGCATTATTCCCTCCCACAGGATGAGGGAAACATATAGTGCAAAAATCTGGAGGAGCCTTGGTAAGTAAAGTAGAGACGATTCTCACACGAATTCTCCAGATTTAGAAGCGAGATAAATGGAGGAATGCCACAGGGGTAATAGTTCCTGCATGTATTGTTTTCCAAATTTGCCACCAACGTAATGAAATTATGCCACCCGGTTTTTACACTACATTTAAATAACGTTGCCAGGTCAAACGTGCTATCCTTAGGGGGCAAAGATGCCGAGTCAATTTTAAAAACTTAGTGACAGGCATGTGAATATTCAGAAAAGAAAAATTATTGCTTAAATTTATTTTAAATTGCATTGTCATTCTTAAAAAGGTAATTAATCATCATTATAACAATTAAATTGTGTGAAACATATATAATCTGAAATAAAATAATAATAATATCGTAGCAGCATATATTTTATATTACATATAGCACACTATCCAGTAGAAAACAACTCACACAGTAGCAGAATAGTATAGAAAAATTACAAAACGAAATCAGTGAAACAACACCATGAAATCATTTACTTCTATCTAATGCTCTAAGCATTTTCTTAGGTCGACCAGGTCCCTTTCTCTGAGTTATTAAACCAGACATTGCTTTTTTAGGAAAAACTAACTTATTCAAAATGTTTCCCATCCCTAACACATGCTTACAAAGGTATTCTTTCAAAAAATCTGCGCAAGTACATGAGTAATCCATTACAAATGAGTTTTTAGAGTACAATATCCTATAAACATTCACATCCCGACTATAGTTTTCAAATGTTTTCCATTGCTTATAACGATCCGATGGACTAAATATTTCCACATCCCTATGCGTAATTGTATTTCCATTGGCGCTAACAAATGCTGTCTTCCAACCATCTTGACCTCGTTTACTCAGTAAAGATGGATTAGACCGAACCCATGCATGGGCTTTTTTGAGCTGGCATATCTTCGGTGTAGCTATGAATTGGATGTCGACTCGGTTGATGGCATCTAATTTTCGTACTACCGACCATGAAGCAAGCATCTCAGCAGCCAAATCCAGATAAAGTCCTAAAAACATTTGCATTTAATACTTAATTAGTGAACCGAAGTGAATTGAACTGAACATTTTCAAGTTCACAAGTTTCTTTTATGTACTGCGTATGATCTTTTACTAGCATAAACTGTACTTTTACTTTACCTAAGTTAGATTTTTTCCGTTTAACAAACTCCTTGATCTGAGCATTAGTGGATTCTAATGCGTTGTTAGTTGTTGGTACTCCCTTTTCCACAAATCCAAGGTACCAGTTAGGTCGTTCCTCTATGTACTCTTTTTGAAAATAGTTGATGAATGCGTTACAGCCATTGACTCGTGTCCACTTTTTAACAAAGAGTCTGGAAGCTTCCTCAAAAATATCTGGGGATGTCGCTAATCGTAGCTTATCGATATCACTAATGATGACACTTTTGTGCTCTGCCTTTACTTGCAGTTTATTTTTAAAAGATTTTTTAACATGAAAATAGCAATAGACTCTCTTAAAATCTTCCCCAAATACTTGACGAAATCCATTGGTTATAGATGGAGCACAGTCTGCCACTAAATATTTCGGTTTGAAAAATTCACTTGTCTCATGTTCAATACCTTGTTTTAAGCTTTTAAACAAAAACTTGTAGTCATCGCATGTTTCTGAAGGGGTTAATGCTATTCCACAAGGATGAAAAGATCTTTCCATGTCTGTCACCCCTACTACCATCACAGGATATCGTTCATACGTAAGACGGTAAGTGGCATCTGCATGCAAGTGTTTAAAACGGTTTCCTATTGTAAGTAAGCGCCTGGTTGTAATAAAAATCCTCACGTAATGCATGTTTGCATTTTCAGAACTGAACTCATAGTTCACGACGAAAGGCTTATCCATATTGCCACCGGCTGAACTGTTTTTCTCACACCAAGCAATCATATCTCCAACGTCTTTTTTTTGCTTATCAAAAACTAATTTTTTACGTACACGGTCTAAAAATCCTCGTAGTTTGTTCTTACACGGCTCAGTAATTTTAGCATGTCTGAAAGAAAGTAGAATATTTGCCGGCTTATCAACACCCTTCTGAATGCAATCTTCTACGAACAACCTCTGCTCTTTTGTTAAGCCAACACTGCCGTGGCGGTGCTCTGCATGAGCATGATTGTTAATGTAAATTGCACTTACACCATTGGGTAATACTTTCACTCTTATTCGGACTGGACAAGCTCCTCGAGTAGCACCATATGCACAGTAATATTGTGTTTGTTCTGCTCCTTTGGTATGAATAAGTTTCTCTTTTCTAAAATCTTCCGTTAACTTTTCTTCAGAAATATCCACTTCTTTCCAAGGTTCCCTTCGTTTTACTTCGCAGACAGTTATCTGCTCGATTTCAGAATCGGAGGAGGAATTGGAGAAATCCATTATGATGCTCTTTTGGTGGGTTCAGACAAGCAACTAATACTAATTTGTAAGAAGCGACGATTTTCGTTACGCTTTTTATCAAGGTACAACATCCATCCCTATGTAAATCATTGCCTAAATGGTTTTTATGATAAGTTATGAATAGGTTTGAAAAGTGATATTTTTCTGTCAATTTCGGTTTGTCACCCAGGTACATTTTTCCCATTTGCATGTTTAGCACTAATATTTTACATTTACGTATAAAATTAGTAAAAAAACAAAAGATGTAAATTAGACAAGACAGACATGGTCCTTTTAGTGTCAAAAAAGTAACACCCATGCCACATTAGATATAGGCTTACATATAACACGGGATTACGCAAGATCAAAAGGGAAAGTGAGAACAGGAGCAAAAGGATATAGGACCTAATGTAACTTGTAATCTGCTAAGACTTGTACTGTGATGATGATAATGATAATTTTCAAAGGATGTCCCATTTCAAATTATAATGCAAAATTTTCTGTCTTGTTTAAACAGGAGGAAAATAATTTTGGAGCTTGTTCTTCAAACGCTGAAGGGATATAAAAACTGGAGCGGAACAAACCAGCAACTTTATTAATCAACTAGAAACCCCATCTCTCTTTATGCGTGGAGGAAGTATCATCTGTGTAAAATATGAGCAAAACTGGGAGATTGACTGGAACTCTATGTACCCATCATCCATCCTTAATTTAATTTGAAATTAGAGGAGAACAGAAGTAATTATTCTGAAAGGGAAAACAAATCGAGTCCCACTTTTTTTCGCTTATTACATGCTTCAAAGGTATTTTGACTACAGTGATTGTTGTGACGTTTTTTGTGCGTTGTTTATTGTTGTGGAATAATAATATTTGCCACTTGCACTAGTGGCAAGAGACAACCTTGATTCACAAGTGAAAATGGAAGTCTCTTCCATTTCAAACCAGAGAATGTGTGAAAAGGGTAAACAGATCCGTGAATGTGGAGGTTGTACAATGAAAAGTGAAAGTGTTCCCGTCAGTGAAAACATCTACAGTGAAAGGAGAAGAATTTTGAGGAAGAGCTCAGCTTCCCTAGGATTGTCCCACTTTATTATCCTGCTTGGATTCCTCCTCCTGTCCCACTCGAACGTAGGGGAGTCTCACGTTCGCATCAACGATAATGGCGGATATGAAGATGTTGTTGTGTCTATCAGCAAAGATGTCCCGCCGATTGCGTGTCCGCAGCTCATCCAAAATATACAGGTTAGAAATTTAAAATGTTTTTTTTTTAACTTTAATAGTTTTCTTTTTTTGCTACCATGAATCAAGGCCTGTGATACTTGCTTATTTGCATTTTGCTTTTATTTACGATTATTCCTAAAAGTGCATTGCACATGCAATAAAAAGTATGCAGTTTGCTTGCTTGGATATATTTTTCTCTCGAGACTGGTGAGCATATAAACAACGCTTGAGTTGCTGGAATGTAATTCGGCCTCTAATGTGGGGTTACGGAAAATGCATAATGAGTCCTGATAAGTGCAGTTTCTTCCATGAAGGAACACAAAATTATTAGTGTGAGTCACGTCGTGTCGGCATGTTTATTAGCGTTTATTTTCCGTAATCCTAGAATGTATTTGGACGTTTTTCTATTATTTTGCTTGCGTGAGTAACTAAACTTAAACAAACTGGAGCGATTGTACACATCCATGTAAAGGGAGAAATAACATGATTCTAATCCTCTCGTTCTCAAACTACACTTTTCTGTTTGCTCTTATTTATTTCGAAGAATAAACTAGCATTCATCTTATTTATCCAGGAAAAAAGAACAGCCAAAAACGTTTTTTTGGACGAATTGTCATAAAAAAGTAAACTTTTAAATTAGGCCTCGGAAGGAGCATGGGAGTGGAGGAAGATGAACTGCAGCATGTAAACTATAAATCCCAGCGGTCAACGGTGAGGGGTACTCAACGCACTCATCACCGTCATCACCCTCCCTTTCGTGTAAGACGGAATAGAGAAAGAAAAGGCATGACACGCCATGATGACATGCATAGTTTATGTCTGTATCAATATGCATGTCTTTCTCCCATGGACAAATATTTATTAAAAATGACAGAAAAGTGCCTTGTACGGTTTTGTTTTTCTTATCACGCCCAACTCCATTTCAAGGTTTTCTGGCAGGTCCCCCTCAGTTTTGGAAATGAGGTTGCGTGATCGAATTTTTTCTTTCAGAGTTCGATTGAGAAAGTGCGTGTTTACCAATTTTCAAACGGTTGACTGTCCCAATCAATCGTAAAAATAAGTGTTTATCCTAAGTTAGGCTGTATGCAATAAAGGAGGAGGATTATGATGTGAGAAGTGGTGCTAGTGCTGTGAGAGAGTACTTGGTTTGCTTTCGGCTTTTGAGACCTCTGAACTGCGGCGCTCCTCCGATGTGGAATTGATGCGGATGTCAATTTGACAAAATAAAGTTCTGAGAAAAGTTATTTGCATTCCGGGGAGCTTCAGATACAGAGGAAAATAACTCAGAGTCAAGTATAACGCATGTGTCATCACTTATAAACTAGATATTTTGATATGACTTTGATGACGACTCTGATGTGAAGTCAAGTATGGGAATAAATATGAATAGAAGGATATGCTATCATCATATCATGTCATGAGTCAAAAACCGAAATCCATCCAACAAAATATAAAATGGAATTTCATATTTTTGATGGAAAAGATGGATGGACTCGCTAGATATTTTATGACTTGAGCTATGTAACATTTTTGGCGATGATGATGTTTCGGCAGTTTTTGGCAAGAAAATGGGAAGCTGAAGTTGGTGACTTGACTATGCTCTCAGAGCTGAGTTGGATGACATGACATGACATCAAAAGGGAGGAATAAAAGTGAGAGGAATATTGACTACAAGTTGAGTAGCTCGAGAGAGATTCCAACAGTTTACAACATTTTCCTTCGTGAAAACGCGCAACTTGTTAATGTAAATGGCGGAACGTGACTTGCTTTTGACTTGGCGGAGATAAACATATTATGTAGGTAGTAGTGGTGGATAGATAACTGTTACGACTTTTTCCAGTTGCGTAAACCAAGTCGTGAGTTGGCTTTGGCATAATATCAGGAAATACATCCGCATAGGTCGATGCTTCAACATTTCAAGTGTGATTGTATTTCTTTTTATTTACTTGCTATTGCTGATAGTGAGCTTGAAGTTTAGAATGTCTTTTCGCAATTGGCTATGATGGGGGTGGTGAATATTGTCGGAATTTGTTTTTGGAAAAGGGAGGAAGTAAAAAATATTTTCAGAGGCTGCAATAACATTTTGAAATTTTTACTTTTGGAGGATGCAGAAATGAATCGGGGGACGAAAATTGGTATTCGCTGTGGCTCCTCCAATGCTAAATCCTACTGCGGATTTCTTCACTCGGTAAATAATTCTAGGTTAGTATGATAAAGCTACTGAAATCCTTTCAGGGCGGGGATGCATTGGGATGAGGTAGTAGACTATTCTATATCCTCAGACTTCTAGTTCTTTCAGGAGGAAATCGTGAAGAAAATCTTCATTTTGACGGAGAAATGATTTTCTAGACAATCTTACTTTATTTAGGGGAGAGCAGAAAGATCTGGTGAGGAATGGCCTGATTTTGTTGTATCTTGTAAAAAATTCTACTCTCTTTGCTTTATCCTTTCTTCACTACCTAATTTAAGAGATGTTCCAGAGAAAGGAACTTATGTCGTTTCTGCTCTATTTCACACGGAAGGAAACATATTCAACATAATCCATGGGATCTTGTAGGCTGATCATTACTACTTCCTTTGTTTCGTTGAAGTTGAGTCGCGCAAGGGAAAGAAGAGAATGTTGCCGGGGGAGTAATTGTGGAGGAGACGCGTGGCGTTGGTAGCATAGCAGGTAGGTTGGTGGATAGTTGATCAAAATGGAAAGGAATATGCATTTTACATATCCTCGGTGTGCACTGTACCTTCGATTTAGTAAACTGGCCATTGTCAGTAATTTATAAATTCTGTATCACAAACGCTCATTGCTGCCACGGACCTAAATGGTTATGGATTGTGACAGCAAATGTGAATCAAAACATCGATTTTCCTATATCACTGACAAAAATTAAGAATGGAAATCTAAATAATTATGAAATTCTTGCTGTCGAGAACATCGATATACAAAATATAGGCATCATCTAACAAAATCTAAACAATTGAACATTTTAACCTTTTGCATCATGATTCGAATTATGATTGTCATTCAATTACACAAAATTATTCCGGACAAGACCATGCCAATCCTCTTCCCATTTCTTTTCGTGACGTTTCCACAAAGAAGAGTGTTATTATTCCAAAGTGAAAAAGAAATATCCAACCATCCGAAATTAGTTGTTTTCAAGATAAAAATCAAGGTGCATTCACCATCACTGACCGACACTCACTCGGCGGTACAAATTCAATTTGAAACTAATAACTTTTTTTAAGAAGTTAATTTTCTAAAGCTCTCCATCAGCATTCACTTTCCCATCCGATTTTTTATGCATTTGTGTGACTTGTCTTGTCTCGAACTGACATCAAGTCGGAAAATTGAAAAGTTGTTCCTTTTGTGAATTTTCCTCTGCCATCACTTCTGTATTCTCACAATAACATTTAAATCTGGTAGAAAAAGGGAAAAGTGCATGAAAGGTAGTAAATTGCATGTAGTTTTACTGCCCATTTCCAGTTTTATTAGCGAGGCAATTACTTTTCTTTCTATCCCGCTAAAAAGGCTAAACTAACTATTTCCTTTCGGTTTTCATATTTATATGGATATGACTGTAGGTGTGTGCATGATATCATCCCATCTCCATCACAAATCCCCAACTATTGCACTTATTTCGTAAATGCCACTATCCGGTAACATATCAAATCAAATCGGCCGGCACAAATATAAGCTACCCCAGCCATCATTCGGTATCGTATCACATTTCTCATAAATGCAAGCAAAATCCGAGGAATGCATGAGGAGTCCCCACTCAGGCTGTAATGGTGGTATGAAAATGTTGCCAAAAACCAGTATTACGATAATGATTATTGCCATCACGCTTCCAAATAATAATATTATTATTAGGTTGGCGTACACATGAAAAACCCACCACAGCCAGCCAACCTAGGTATAGAAGTTTCTTTGATATGCGGTTTGATATGATGATGATGACGATATGACAAGCGCTTACTTTTTTCCAGCTCTTTGTCTATAAAATAGATGAAGAAGACTCAAAACCAGTGACGTTGACAGTGAGGACGAGTTTTGCCATTTACGGCTTTGCATGGCTTCCCGTATAAAAAATTTCGTCACAATTGTGCAGGAAATTTAGGACGAATTCGACATACTGTTTTCTGGCTAAAATTGGCACACATTTATGGAGAATTAATTATGCATAATGCATCATGCAGGCTAAAATCCTGGAGAAACAAACCGCTATATTTGTATTGGAAGCATGTCCGCCGCCAATAGATGTTGCACAGTTTAAATCATGCATGATTTTTGGTAAAAAATTTAACATTGCAGCTACTGATACGGAAAAATGAGAAAATTCCGTTATATCAATTGGAGGGAAACAGTACATTTTAGTTAGAATGATAATAGTTAATGATAAGCAAGAAAAGCCGGTCCCATTTGTCTTTGTAAAAAGAATTTATACAGTTACTGTGTCGAATCTCTGCAATGTGGAGAAAGTTTTGGGAATTTCCGATTCTGTCAAAATCATTAACTTTTAGTTTAATTGAGCCTAGAAAATTTATTTGCACTTATAATAATTACTGTAAGCTATTGTACTTTTGTGAGCTACCAAATACTGTCGAACTTGAATTAACAATGCAACTTTAAACAATGTAATTTCTGGCGTTTTAGACTTAAAAAATTCTGCACAATGTATATGAATCATGATCAGCTACAACAAATCTGCACAACTATACACAAAATATTCGACATAGTAAGCCAGGAGATTGTGCAGTATTAGTAAAAATATATTCTGCAGAACAATATAGACATAGAAATGAAAACATATTCTGCAGAATTAGACAGTGTTGCCTCTGAAGAGAGTTTCATGCATAGGACTTTTGAAAGATTCTCCAGATCTCGACACACTGATTTTTATACGGGTTAAACCAAAGTTCAGCAGCTTTTTCCCGAGTCAATTTACGTAAGGGGTAAATATGGGCCAATTTTGTATTTATAACAATAAGCCTGTGTCTATGAACTTGTTTTGCTTCAATTCAAAATCATTACTGTAGTAGAGTCATTGCTGGGCTTCAGTTTGGTATGTTGAGAAGGTGCGAGTGGCAAGGAGGTGAGTGCGATGTAGGGTCTCCATTACTTCCTGTTGTTTTAAAGAATGGTTTATGCACCAAAGTTTCCAGCTTATTAAATATGACGTTTCATTAAATGCGATACTGTCCACTATGGTAAAAATTCATATTCTTCTCATTGTCAGATTTTCTGTTAATTTTCGTTATGTATTTTCTTAAAGTATTTTCTTTCATTTCATTTCTACAGCTTGGCAATTAATTTTTGAAAGCTGCCAGAGAAATGACAGGTTTGAGATGGGATCATTCAGGCTGTACGGCAATATCCCATTCAGTTTCTCAGAAAACCCAAAGTGCCACTAAAGCATCAGGTTTTAAAAGTATACTTGAGTGTGTATTTAGTTAATTGATAGAAGCGATTTTCACGTTTTTGTTTCGTACGATAAGTTCAAGTGTGCCAGAGAAAAAATTAAGCAAAAGAAGTAATGATTTTTTACTGATGATAACATTAAGATAATGGTGATCGAGATTTTTATCCAAAAAACCACACACGTTTTCCAGAAGAAAAAAATACTAGAAAATCACCCAAAAAAGTTTTCCTTCATATCCTGCTGGGAACTCTGAGAAGTTCTATGATGAGATACAGGCCCGATGCTAGCTGGTTACCCAAGAAAACTACATTTTCAACTTGTCCACTTTACTTTGCTCATGCTTCTCTCCGGTCTTGCTTGTCATTTCCAGTCTTTTGCCAAGCCCAAGTTATGACGATGATGTGAAGCCAGTCAAACTAGGCAAAGCCAAAAATTGACCACTTCAACCCAATACCTAACTCCAACTACGAGATTAGTATTTTTTGACTGTGGGACACGTGCAATGTGCGATACTGAAAAAGTGAGCAATTCTGGAGAAGAACCCACACGAGCCCTGTTATATAACATAACCAGACCACTGTGTATCTTTCAACTTGATAGTTTGCAGAGGGAGCAGAGATATTAAATAGCTCTACTAGTTTTATTCCATACGTCTATGACGGGATCAGTTTATCTTGGTGGTCACTCACAAATCATGAAAATGCCGACATTTTTGTAGTTTCCTTGTTTTCTGAGAACAAAATTGCCTGTTCTGCGTGACTAAATCAAAAGGATGAACAAAATGGTTATAAAAACGAAACTGACTTAGGAATATATGTTTAAAATAAGCAGCATGATATTCAAATTCACTTCTCAACTTTTTTTAAAATTTAGTCATCATACCATCACCGTAGCAGAAAACCAAAAAGGGAAACAGAACAAGTAAAAAACTGATGATTTCTGTCCAAATGGATGTTCAAGTTGAACCATGCTGGTGGAATATAAAAAGTTCGGCAAAAATTGATAAAGATTGCCGAATATCCTTCAACTCCAAGTTATATAGACAGGTAGACAAAACA